>JAOTQR010079033.1:0-89437 GCA_025774065.1 Solanum ossicruentum
AATTTCGGTAGAATCCTACGATGCGATTAGAGGGAAAAATTCGACTAAATAGATGTTTGCGTGTCCCTAACGGGCACGGGTCATGACCCCAGGGAGGGGTTGTGACAATCGACTAGCAAGAAGACTTTCAGTACTACCATTATTAGACTTTATGAGAATAACAGTACAAACATAGAATGCCAAGCACAGTGACGAGGCTCACAACACTAAGATAGATTTAACTGTAAACTATAATGAAATTTTCAAAGTTAATAGTGTGTTATCTTATAGAATGATGGTAAGTCGTCATTATTTATAAATATTTTATTTGTATTGATTGAGGTGTGTTGAGGTTTGTTCATTTTCTTAGGTAAGCACATCAATACATTCCTCTACGTGGTGATTGATGGAGCGAAAAATTCACTGTTTGTTTAAAGACCAGAAAATGTAACTGTGGTCATTTCAGAAGGACAAAATCCCATATGCGCATGCTATGACTGCTATTAGGTATAGAGGTTTACATGACGAGGACTATACTTGTCATTGTTACAATAAAAGAAACTTTGAAGATGCTTATACAATTCCTGTTGAACCTCTTCTATGTGAAAGTACTTGGGGTATACCATCTCAACTTCTGGAACCAAAATTATTGTCACCAAATTTTAAGAGACAACCTGGAAAGCCACCTCTCGAATGGTGGAAATCATTCAGTGAAAATAAGTCTAAGAGAGCAAAAGTAACATGCGACACATGGGGTCAAGTGAGACATAATAGAAGGACATGTTCTAGACATCCCTAAGAAAGTTAGTGGTATCATAAAGATTTGTTGCCCGTTCTTTTGCTAGACTAAGAGAAAACATTTAATTTTCACCGACTATTTTGAGTTTTTATTTTATTTTGGGATGATTCTTGGATGATTTTTTCACAAGAACTTAATGAATTTACAGTATGTGTTGTATTATGAGATGATCCTTGCTTAAGCAATATATATTTGAATTTATTGTACTGTGCAAAAAATATATAAATTTCTGTAGTGTAAAAAATAATACAACTAAATGGAAATATATTTTTGCTTTTCGGTATATATATGTAGTAAATGGATATATATATTTTTGGTGTTTAAGTGCTATATAATTGGTATATTGGTAAGGAGATGACATACCCAAAATGAAATCAGTAATATACTAAAAATATTCATTATATTTGCTTTTTAATAGTGAATTTATATCATCAATTGCGCATCAAATGATCAACACTATCATAGCCACCACAACTTCAAAGAGTTTGGAAAACCATGGCTGCGATGACCACTAGTCAGCCTCCGACAGAGATTGGTCAACACAGTATGACTAAATCATAAGATAGTGCACTACAACCTTCCATTGTGATTACAAAATCTATTCCTTTTAAGAAGATCTCTTATTTACATGGGGAGCCTATTGTTCTTTGGGAACAATCTATAGGTTATCAGATAATAATCAAGGAGAATCTCCAATATGCTGTTATTGAAAAATTTTCATATGGATGATCGGATTTACAAGATCTAAGGAGACTTATTCCCAAAAAATGCGAGTTAAAAGAGGATTGCAATGTATGCCTACTCAGTAATAGACATATATTTATTAGGGCTTCATTATTGGAGGATTACGTACATCTACTATCGAAACCAACATTTTACATCACCCAACAAAATTGGTCTTATCCCATGAGGAAGTTTAAATGGAATCCAATGTTCAATCCTGAAGAGAAGACAACTACTGCTATTGCATCGATATAATTCCCATTGCTTCACCAAACTTATTTGGAGAAGAGGTAATTTTTTTCGTTAGCAGCAGTGGTTGGGAAGACTCTACAAGTGGATATGGAGGCTAAAAATAAGACCAGACCAAGTTGTGCCAGGGTCAAAGTTGAGGTTGATCTACTAGGAGAATTCCCTAAGCGCATCAATATAGGGATTAACTAGATAGACAAGGAGGTGAGGAAGTGGATTCAAATAAAATATGATTACGTCCCCAAATATTGCAGAACATGTATGATTCGAGGTCATGATGAGGAGCAGTGTTATATTAAAAATGCATAATTATTTAAGAAGAAGGAGACAAACAAAGTAGAGGAACAGGAGGTTGAGGAGAATAAGTAGGGAAAAAAAAGAACCCACCTATAGAAAAAGATAATAATTGAGGTGGTAAATTATCATCATAACAATAAGGAGAAGGAGTTTGTTGAATAAAAGAAAAAATGACAAGGTGGGTGAAAAAATCAACCCAAAAATGTTTGGAAGTAGGTGACAATTAAGAATCGATTTGCCAGCTTAGACAATAATAAGGATACAAGGTAACCCAAGGAAAATCAGCAGGAAAAGAAGGAAAGCTAGAAGGCAAACAAGGACAAATAGGCAGAAGATCAATCTACTAAAGAATGGGTAAAAAATATTTTTCATGAAAAAAGGGAGATGGGGGACATCTGAAAATCCCCCAGGTGATAAGATAGGGGCAACACAGTTACAAGGTGATAGGGTAGCAGAGGGAAACACTACACTAACACTACTTAGTAAATCAGATCGCAACGCGAAGGATAGCAACAAAAAAATGATGAAAGCATTGGAGGGAGCATAGTAAATCAAAATTACCATGTTGACATCATAGACACATCCATAAATGATACACCAGGGAATGATAGGGATGACCACGATCGACACACAAATAGCTTGAAAGATAAAAGAAGGAGGTCCACTATACCTTTACCAGTAAAAATAAGGAGTAATAGGGGGAGAACTACTAGTTGGGAAAAATAATTGACAAAGCATTATTTCGAAATATTAGATCAATGAATACTCAAAATGCTTTTGAAAGATTAGCTGATCTAAATAGAAGATTCCATTACTCATTTATTTCTCGAATCAAACCTTTTGATGATCCAGAAGAGATTCATCAATTTAGAACCTTTTTGGACTTTGATAATGCTGTAGCTAACCGTAGGAAGATAATGACTTCTTTGTGACCTTAGTTTATGCAAGATGTAGTGCCATATAAAGGATAGAGTTATGGGAAGATTTGGAGGCTAGAGATACAACTAGGTGTCCATGGATGGTAGGTGGAGATTTCAATGTCATATTATCTGAAGAAGAGAAACTTGGAGGGTGGGGGGTGGGGGTGGGGTGGGTTTTACTCAACATGAAGTGACTGGCTTTGCACTGTATATCACTACATATGCTCTGCATGAAGTGAAATCCAGTGCCAGCAAGTTCACATGGTGGAATAGGAGAATAAATGAGGCATGTATTTTAAAAAGGCTAGATCAAATTTTGGTGAATCAAGAATTGTGATATTTTTCCTTTGGTAGAGGCACCACACTTTATCCAACAAGGATCAGATCATGCACCTATACATGTCACTTGTAATTCAATCAAGAGCATTAGTAAACTTTTTCAATTTCTGAAGTTCAAGTGTAGGCATAAAAAGTTCAAAGAAATTGTTCAAAATAACTAGAAGGCTGATTTCATAGAGTGTCCTTTTTTTGGAACTTCATGCAAAAATGAAAAGAGTAAAAAAGGCTCTCTGGATGGACTAAAGAGGAATTTGGGAATATATTTGTGCAAATAGCAACTCTGGAGGATGTTATTAAGGTCAAAGAAGCCCAACTTTAAATCATGCATACTCTAGAGAATAGGGTAGAATTGAGTAAGGTGGAGGCTAATCTGAAAAGATACCTGCGACTGGAGGATGATTTTCAAAAGCAAAAGGATGAGATTAAATGGTTTATACAGGGATACAAAGACACGAAATTCTTTCATTTCTATGTGCAAGGAAAAAAAAGGAAATGCAGATTTCAGAAATCTCAAATAAATAGGGCCTAACTTTGAAGGAGGAAGCAAAAATAGATGAAGAAGCTGTTTGTGTATTTAAGGAACAATTCTATGAAACTGGAGGCAACCAAGATTTTTCGATTCTTGATTGCATACCATCTAGTATTTCACACGAGGAAAGTGAGGAGATAATTCAGCTTCATGGTAGAAAGGAGGTAAAATAGGCTATAGTCTCACTTAATGGTGCTAGTGTTGCTGGTCCAGATGGTTTTACAAGTTTATTATGTTGCCCAAGATACACCTCTTTTTTAAAGTTAAAGTGGTCATTGACATAATATATAACCTAACCAAGGTTAAGGTCGAATCCTACAAGGAATATGGTAGACTTAGACGAATTCAATGCAATTCGGGTTGATTAGCCAACTTATCTCTCCTGGGAGGCTTCATAAAAACTATAAAAAGTAATCCTAAACTAATACAATTGTTAAACAAGTATGAACAGGAACAAGGGTGTTGTGTTTCCCATGATTCCCTAACTCAGTATTACCAGATAATCAAGTTCTTTTCTAATGTGTAGTATGCCAAACGATAAGTTAAGTTCACCTAACCCTTTAGCCTAGATGAGAGACGAATTTCACTATGTGATTTGGTCTATCCCCAAAGTATGGCACTACTAACCTTTATTTATTGTTCCAGTACAATCTTCCCTTGGCCTAGTTTAGTTGATCATTATATGAGAAATATCAATTGAATCCCATTAATTAATCTTCTTTTCTATTCGTTACTACCTTGATCTTGTCAGTACTACTAGGCGGGTTCTAATGTTAGCCACCATTAGAAAGCATTCAATATGAAGAGAATTAATTAATATATTCATGCACACTTTTTAAGAATTTTGAATTATCTTGTTTACCTTGTTAGTTCCCCAACCCTAGTTGTGGATTTAGGTACTCATGATGTGTCTGCTCAAAGCATCCGCCACAATATTTGCCTTATCGGGATGATAATGCACACTCATGTCATAGTCCTTAAGAAGTTCTAACCATCTCCTTTGCCTCAAGTTGAGATCCTTCTTAGTAAAGACATATTGGAGGCCCTTATGATCGGTGAACGCATCAACATGCACCCTATACAAGTAATGACGCCAAATCTTTGATGCAAACAAAATGACGACTAACTCAAGATCATAAGTAAGGTAGTTCTTTTCATGCACTTTGAGTTTCCTAGAAGCATAGGCTATGAATTTACCACTTTGCGTCAACACACAAACTTAGCCAACCTGGGAAGCTTCACAATACACATAAAATCCCTTAAGCCCATCCGGTAGTGACAATATAGGGGTGGACATAAGCTTATCTTTCATGGTTTGGAAGCTCTTCTCACATTCATCGGTCTACACAAACTTAACCTTCTTTTGAGTCAATTTTGTCATAGGAGAAGCAATAAAAGAGAACCCATTCACAAACCTTCGATAATAGCCCGCTAAGCCTAAGATACTCGTAATATTCGATGGGGTCAATGGTCTAGGCTAATTTCTCATCACATTGGTCTTTTTAGGATCCACCTTTATACCATCCCCCGACACTATATGTCCTAGGAATACAACCTCCTTTAACCAAAATTCACACATTTCGTATTTAGCATATAATTTCTCCTCTCTCATTCTTTGGAACACAACCCTCAAATGAGCCCTATGCTCTTCCTCATCACGAGAATAGATGAAATGTCATCAATGAAGACGATAGCGAAGGAATCAAGGTAGGGTTTAGAGATCCTATTTATTAGGTACATAAAGATGGCCGGTGCATTGGTTAACTATAAAGACGTTACCACAAATTCATAATGCCCAACCTAGTTTAGGAGGCCATCTTGGGAATATCACACTCCCTTACTTTCACTTGATATATCAAGACCGAAGATCAATCTTAGAGAAATGGCTAGTGCCTTGCAATTTGTCAAACAAATCATCAATCCATGGAAGAGGATACCTATTCTTGATGGTGACCCTATTGAGTTGCTGGTAGTCAATATATATCCTAAGGGACCCATCCTTCTTTTTCATAAACAATACCGGTGCACCCCAAGGTGATTGGCTAGGCCTAACAAATCCATTCTCTAATAAGTCCCTCAATTGCTTCTTCAACTCCTTCAACTCTGCCAGGGCCATGCGGTAAGGGGGAGTAGAAATGGGTTGAGTATCGGGGAGGAGGTCTATGCCAAAGTCTACTTTCCTTTTGGGAGGAACACCAGGAATGTCATTTGGGAAGACATCAAGAAACTCATTTACAACCGCAACCGACTCTATGGGAAGGACTTTAGACTCCACATCCCTAACCCTCACAAGATGGTAAAGACAACCCTTAGAGATCAACTTACGGGCTTTAATGCAAGAGATGAATCAACCTAGCCTGACCACCACATCTTGACTCTCCCACTCAAGGACTGGTTCATTTGGAAATTGGAACTTGAGCCTATGGGTTCTACAATCAATAGAAACATAGTATGCATGCAACCAATCCATCCCAAGAATAATATCAAATCAACCATGTCTAACTCAACAGATCACAAGGTAACAAGATCATAAGGTAACATTTTATGCAAGATGCAAATAAGACAACTTCTATAAACATTTCTAGCAATAATAGTTGCACTAATAGGAGTAGACACCTCATATGACTCATGCAACAACTAGGGTCAACATGGGACTTTTTGGCAACAAAGGGGGTTACAAAAGAAAGAGTGGCACCCAGATCTATCAATGCATAGACGTCAAAGTCAAAGATTTTCAACATACCAGTGAAAACATTGGGGACTTCATCAACCCCTTGCCTCCTATGTAAAACATAGAACTAGTTGTGCCTAGGGGTACCATCTTGTCAGCCACCTATCCCCAATGGGACCATATTAGCACCTTATGGATGAACCTCCTTGCCCTTATTGTGGTTTCATGGATAATCTACCTTTTTGTGACCCACTTTCCCACAACCAAAGCATGCATTAGTATTTCTCAAGCATGGGCCCTTATGACCCTTATCTCACCTAGGACACACCTCATTAGGAACCACAACATCAACACCTTGGGGTCTTGGGAAGTCATTGGCAAATTCCCTATTAGAAGTATGAGAGGACCCTTGGCCTTGGTGGGTCCATCAACCCTTTTGGAACTTCCCCTTGAAAGGGGCCCTCTTAGCCTCATGACCCCTCCTATTCCTTAATTTCTCCCATTCCATTTGCTCAGCATAGGTCATTAAATGTGAATAACCCATGTCAACAATCAACATGGCAGATCGACACTCGTCACTGACTAAGTTGGACACACCCGTTACAAATTTATTCATCCTAGGTCTTGAGTCGTCCACCAAATGTGGAGCATATTTCGAAAGTTGGTTGAACTTAAGGGAGCAGTCCCTCACGCTCATGGACCCTTGTCTCAAATTCATAAATTCCACTAACTTAGCTTCCCTAAGTTCAAGGGGGAAGAACCGATGAAGGAAGGCCACCTTGAACTCTTCCCAAAACACCACATAGTTGAGTCCCTTCTCTTCTTTCCATTGGTTGTACAATATTTGGGCTATCCCTTTGAGTTGGTAGGCTACCAACTCCGCCTTATCCTCCAGCCTTACATCCATGATAGGCAAAATTTTGCAGACCTCATCAATGAACTCTTGAGGGTCCTAACTCACCTTTGACCCATGGAATTCCGAGGGATTCATCCTCATGAAGTCTCTCACCCGAGAGGCCAGTGTAGGAGCATGAGGGGCTTGGGCCCCTTGATTGTCTTGATTAGCCACCACTTATGCAAGCAAGGTGAGAGCATCCCTAAGCTCTCTTTTAGCCAATTGCTCCTTGGGCATGCGGGCTCATTTTCCCCTCGTATTAGGTATGATCTGACATAGCAAAGAACAAGCGTTAGGGGGAAAAACTTACTTCCACTCTATAGCATGACTTAGAACATAAAGAAGGGAAACATCTCCTAAAATGTCTCATAACCTCCAACTCATAGTTGTGGTGTACAACACAACCATGAACAAGATTCTAATCAACGCGGTGTGTTAGACTTCAAGGATCTAATACCTAGTACTTTGATACCACCTTTGTCATGACCCAAGCCTAGGGCCTAGACGTGACCAACAAAGGGGGAACACGAATAAACCCCAAGCAAGCCTTGTAACATATCATTACACATCGTTGGTCGTGGAAGCAATAACATACAACAAGAAGTAGTAAATTGGGACAACCGGGGATAAGGGAAACACTTTCATGTAATAACATCAAGGAACAAGAGATTTAAGACTCATAGCATAGATATATAACATGTCCAACAACACCTCTATTACATAGAGAAGAGCGGGGGCCAAGACAAAGCAATCGGGCTCACCCTCATAGTAAATACATAAGTCAAAGAGAGAAAATCTTAATACATAGCGAGAGATCATGACTAAGTCCTCGTAATGGAGGACTCACTAAAAAGCTTGATAGAAGTCATACTAGCCAAGTGGAGGAAGAGGATGATCAAGCGGTGCTCTAGTTCCTACATGGTGACATCATGTAGGCGTAGAGTATACATTAGTACATTTGAATATACTAAGTATATATGATGCAATGCAAAAAGATACAAGCATCGTGATCAAAATGCATAGAGATAGACAATAGCTTGCATAATAACAATATGACATATATGATTAATGCTTAAGTAAAACATGCTTACATAGGACGTAACATATATGCAAGAAGAGACCATTAGACTATTGGTGGATCATCACACCCTACCACCCTTGGTGATTGAGGTACAAACCCTATCAATAGGTTGGTCGATTATCTTACCCTACCACCCGTGGTGCTGGCGTATAGACATTCTGATAGGTTGGTGGATCGTCGCACCCTACCACCCGTGGTGCTGGAGTACAAACCTACGAATAGGTCGATGGCTACAAAGGCCCGACAAGGTTGATGGATTGTCGCACCCTACCATTCATGGTGCCAGAGTACAAAGCCCCTGATAGGTTATCAAGGTACGAACCCATTGACAAGGTTACCCGCCGCATAACCCCTGAGTAGGGCATGGTCACATTCTAACACTATATAGAGAATTCCATATACATACATTTATTTCATCATCACTTCATCATCATTTTATCGTTATATAGTCATTCAACTCATAAGACATTTATTAGACCTTTAATTCCTCAAGAATCCATAACCAGAAATTTTATCAAACACTTAGAGGGTGTGTAGTGCTAGTATAAAACCATGCAATTTAAGAATGAAATCATGCAAGTAAATTCAATGTTAAACCTTTAATAGATACTTGGTAACACCTTCAAGAAATTTACATCAAAACCCTTCATCAAATCTTATAATAGGCCTTATATGCATAGCTCAAATGTGGCAAAACAATTAGAATTTCATGAACTTTAACATAGTGTGCAGTGATTTTCATAATAATAAAGAGCCATTTGTAAATCAACTTTAAATCATGCAAATTAGAGTAAGGGAAGCTTGGGTATCAAGGGTGAAAGGAACCTATGAAAGAAACCTACATATCTTAACTTTGGATATGAACTTGATGAAGATTGGAGATGGAGACTTGAAGCTTGAGTGCAATCCTTCAGATCTGGAAAGGTTTTGAGACTTGAGTATGGGAGTAAAATATTTGGCTAAGTGTTTGAATGAGTACTGGGGAATGTTTATCATGATATAAGGGTGATAAATGAATAAGTATAGGTATTTTCATATTTGGGAACACATAGGCCCAAGACTTAAAAGTCTTGGACTGAAGTCAAAACTGGACCAAAAACAACGGCGCGCGAAAAGCTCGTTAGAAATCACTTTTTTGGAAAATCAAAACTGCTAATGGTTTGCTCTTAAATCAAGGTTAGACACATTTTCCACTCAAAATGACCCCCTGAACAAGAATATGAAGTCAGTTGTTCGATCTCGCACATGGATTTTGAGATATATGGAAATTACGATTTCGGGCACTTTCGAGGCACATTTTTGAGCACTTTGTGGGGCCATGACACTTGGTTGAAATGGACCACTAATCAATCCCATATACCTTTGCTATTAAAGAAGATTCAAGAAGAAATTCGATAAAGAAAGAGCCTTCCCTTGATTCCCAAGCTTAGTTTCACAAGAGTCCTTTTGAGAGAGTTCATAAGAGTAACTTAAGAGAATTGTAAGTGTACTCATGAATTTGAATGAGAGGAATAAAGAGTAGACCATTTGAATGTCTTTAGGCAGCATAGAAAGTAACAAAAGACCCTTAGGATAAACCATAATTATGAAAACACTATTAATGAAATGAGTAGATTAATTGAAGTTAAAGTTTCAGGGAGGGGTGGTGTGTCCGTGAGGCACCATACGAACCATACATTTGCCCATGGTACGAAACTTAGAAAAACATTCCATTGATGAAGGTCAAAAACTGTAATTCGATACTTAGAAAAATTCGACGGAGGCACCCATATGGAAGGTGGTATGGACTGTACCAAGCCACACAGTCTGTGTGCCTCCTCCATCCCTCTCCACTTAGAAAAATTCTCCACAACGAAGTTCCGAGATAGTGATCCAATACATTGAAACCTTTCACCCTGAAACCCATACGGAAGGGCCTTAGGGACCACAAAGCACCAAACAGTCCATGAGAGGGGCCGTACCACTTACCTTGGGTTCAAAAATTTGGAGTCTGAAGCCCAAGGCTACCATACGGTCCACCACATGGTCCATATGGCCTCACACGGACCATTTGGGGGTCCAAGTGTGGTATGCCTTTGTCTCAAACTCTATACTAAGGCCCTCACACCCACACAAATCCAAGGGCCACTTGAAGGAGGCTCCACACTGTCTATTTAGCACTACACGAATTGTGAAGGCTTCCATGAGGCATCACCTTGGTCTAAAACTTTTTGCGACCAAATTTCCAAGCTCCATTGAAGTTGTACAAGTCCGAGTCCTTACATCATCTCCCCCTTAGGAACATTCATCCTCGAACGTGCTAGAACAAGGCTTTGAAGGCTTGACTTAGAACATTAAACATTCAAACACAAGAGACAGTGCATATCTCATTACTTGAAAATCATAAAGTCATTAAAACTCATGTAAAAAAGGTTTTCAAATTATTCAAAACATCTTAAAATCATTTTCATGCACATGCATGCATGTTATGTCATGAAACGTAATAGTGAAAGAATTAGGACCACTTGGAAAAGAAGGAACCTAATATCTTAGGCTTGAGTAGGTGGAAAAAGATGGGGATATCGTTTCATCATGTCCAACACTGTCTCCCGTGTAGCACTCTCCACATGTTGATTTCTCCAAAGTACCTTAACCGAACCCGCATCTTTGTTATGATGCCACTTCACTTACCTATCGAAAATCTCAGCCAAAACTTCCTTTTAAGATAAGTTCTCCTCAACCTCTACACCTTGCAAGGAACAATAGTACTAGGTCACCAACCAACTTCCTCAGTATAGACACATGGAAAATCGGGAGGATAGAACTCAAATCCGAAGGCAAATCAAACCTATAAGCCACATTCCTAATCCACTCAACAATCTCATAAGGACCCATATACTGAGGACTTAGCTTTCCCTTCTTCCAAAAATGCATTACGTGTTTTATAGGTGAGACTTTCACATACACCCAATAACTAACATAAAACTTAAGATCCCTTTTCCTAACATCCGAATAGGACTTTTGGCGATTTTTAGCTTCCTTTAACCTCTCCCTAATCAACTTCATGTTCTCCATAGCGTCAAACACCAAAATGAGGCTAATCAAAGCCATCTCTCCCAACTCAAACCACCCTACTGGAGATCTACACCTCCTACTATACAAAGCCTTAAACGGTGCCATACCAATGCTAGCATGAAAGTTATTATTATCAGCGAACTAGAAGAGTGGAAGATGATCATCCCAATTACCTTTGAATTCCAACATACAAGCCCTAAACATGTCCTCCAAAGTTTGAATTGTTCTCTCGGCTTTTCCATCAATTTGAGGATGAAAAGCGGTACTCGACTTCACCTTTGTACCATGTCCTCTTTGAAATGACCTCCAAAAGTAAGACATAAATTAGGTACCACAATCTGATATGGTGGACCTAGGAAAACCATGAAACGTTAGTAACTCTTGGATGTACAGCCTTACAGAATCTGTGGCAGTAAAGGTAGTCTTGATCGATAAGAAATGTGTCGACTTATTCATTTGGCCAACAATCACCCAAATTGAATAAAATTGCTTTTGAGTCCAAGGAAAACCAACCATAATATTCATGTTCATATCTTCCACACTACTAAGTGGGAATTTCAATATCTTGGGTCAAACCATCGGGTCTTTGGTGCTCTATCTTCATTTGTTGGCAATTAGGGCATTCAAATACAAACTTAGATATATCCTTCGTTATACCATGGCACCACACACGTCCCTCAAATCCCAATACATCTTAGTAGATGCTAGATGAATAGAATGATAAGAGTTATGAGCTTCACTCATGATCACCCTCCTAAGATCATCCACATCTGGAACACATAACTGGTCTTGATACCGAAGCACACCATCTCCCCCTTGAGAGAAATCCTCTATCTTCTTTTTGGAATCTAATTTCTTCTACTCAACCAATGATGCATCTAAATCTTGCTTAGCCTTTACATCAATAACCACAGAAGATTCATCCCCATTCTGAACATTAATACCTCCGTCATTAGAGTCGGCTGACCTAATACCCAATCTAGCCAAGCGGTGGACACCACTTGCCAACTCTTTCTTCCCTTCATCAACATAGGTCACATTTCCCATAGATAGTCTACTACGAGTATTGACTACAACATTTGCCTTCCCGGGATGATATTGCACTTTTGTCATAGTCCATAAGGAGTTACAACCATCTCCTTTGCCTCAAGTTAAGATCCCTTTGAGTGAACACATATTGCAAACTCTTATGATCGGTGAAAATGTCAACATGCACCCAACATAAGTAGTGTCTCCAAATCTTCAAGGCAAACACCACTACCACTAACTCAAGATCATGAGCCGAGTAATTACACTCACACACCTTTAATTGTCTTGACGCATAAGCTATCACATTACCATTACATAAGTACACAACCCATCCTAATTCGAGAAGCATCACAATAAGCCACAAACCCATCTAGTAAAGTAAAAATAGAAGCCAATATGGGCCGAACCTTCAAAGTCTGAAAACTCTTCTCACACTCCTTTGACCATATAAACTTGGCCTTTTTTTGAGTCAACTTGGTCACTGGAGATGCAATAGATGAGATCCCTTAATACCATCATCGGACACCACATGACTAAGAAAAAATACCTTACCCAACCATAACTCACATTTGCTAAACTTAGCATATAACTTCTTCTCCCTCAAAGTCTGAAGAACCAATCTCAAATGATCCATATGGTCCCGCTCAGTTTGGGTATAAATAAGGATATCATCAATGAAGACAACTACATAACTTTCAAGGAATGGTTTGAACACCTGATTAATAAGATCCATAAACACGATTAGAGCATTAGTCAACCAACATGACATCACCATGAATACAAAATGCCCATATTTACTCCAAAAAGCCATCTTGGGAATATCACACTCCCTAACCTTTAACTGATGATAATTAGAACAGGGGTCAATCTTTGAGAAATGGGTAGCCCCTTAAAGTTGATCAAATAAGTCATCAATCCTTGGCATAAATACTTATTCTTGATGGTTACCTTATTAAATTGCCTATAATCAATGCACATCCGAAGTGATCCATCTTTCTTTCTTTCAAATAACACCGGAGCATATCATAGAGAAATAGTTGGTCTGATAAAGCCCTTCTCTAATAAATTGTTCAACTGATCCTTCCATTCCTTCAACTCAGTCGGTGCCATATGATAAGGTGGGATAGACATAGGTTGAGTATCTAAAAGAAGATCTATGTCAAAGTCTACTTCCCTTTCGGGAGGAATATTGGGCAAATGTTTGGGAACACATTCGGAAACTCATTCATCACTGGAACTAACTCAAGAGTAGGTGACTCATACCCTACATCCTTGACACTTACGATGATAGATACACCCCTTAGAGATTATCTTTTAGCCCTTGAGGTAGGAAATAAACTGACCTTTGATAGTGGAGTTACTACCATTCTATTCAAGAACAGTCTCATCCGGAAATTGAAACTTGACTTTTCAGGTCCTATAATCTATAGTGGCATATGAAGCATATAACTAATCCATCCCAAGAATCATATCAAAATTATACA
Source organism: Solanum ossicruentum (assembly GCA_025774065.1). Classification (NCBI taxonomy): domain Eukaryota; kingdom Viridiplantae; phylum Streptophyta; class Magnoliopsida; order Solanales; family Solanaceae; genus Solanum; species Solanum ossicruentum. The sequence goes on from JAOTQR010079033.1 coordinate 14,050, forward strand.
TCTTAAGTTCCACAAGATCACATGGGAAGACTTTATGAAATACTATAACATGACAACCTCGATAAACTATATGAGCAACATTAGATTCACCTACGAGAGTGTAGACTGAAAAAGTCTCCATCAAAATTTTAGGGGTCAACAAAATTGAACAACCAATAGAGGAGTCACAAATGATAAATTGGCACGCGGATCAAGAAAAATATAAACATCAAAATCAAAGACTTTCAACATACCATTCACTACATCTGGAGCTTCCTCCGTTTTCGGTCGAGCATGCAAAGCATAGAACATGTTGTTTCTGGGGGCATCACCTGGTGGAGCTCTTGACTGGGATTGATTATGTTGAACCATTTGACCCTTATTTGGTGCCTTTGGGTAATTAACAAGCTTATGGCCTATCTCACTACAACCATCACAAGCACTCGAACACCACAAGCACTTTCAGTGTGAATCCTCCCACACTTGTCACATCATGGAGGCAATGTGTAACCCTTAATAGGTGCCTTGGGAGGAGGCACCCTAGAATTAAAGAACTGAGCATAAGAACCTTAGCCCTGCTAGAAGCGACCATGTCACGATCCAAGCCTAGGGCCTAGACGTGACCGGCGAATGGGGAGCCCGAAGGAACCCCGAACAAGTCTCATAGCATATCATTACATATCCTTGGTCATGGAAGCAATTAAAATGACTATAAGGGATAACCATGAAAAAATGGAATTGGGACTAAGGGTAACCTTCCATATTATAAACATCGAGAAATAAGAGCGTTAACACTCATAGCATAGATATATAACATGTCCAACAACACCTCTACTACAAATATAAGAGTGGGGGCCAAGACAAGCTACAGGGCTCACCCTCATACTCTACATTAGTAGCTCACATAAGAGAATAAGAAACATCTCCTGAATGGAGGATTCACCAACAAGCTTAAGTGGAATTGTACTAGCCACATTGACGGGGATGCTCAAGTGGGGTTCCGGTTCTTACATGGTGACATCATGTAGGCATAGGGTATGCATTAGCACGTTTGAATTTACTAAGTATGTATTATATAATGCAACAAGTGATAAGCACCATAAGTGAAATGCACAACATAGGCAATGAATAAGCTTCTAGCAATATGGCATGTACGAGTGATGCTTAAGTAAAATATGCTTACATAGGATATAGTACATGTGTAAGAAGAGACCACTATCATATTGTTAGATCATCACACCTTACCACCCTTAGTGAATAAGGTACCAACCCCATCAATTGGTTGGTGGGTCATCGCACCCTACCATCCTTGGTGACCAAGGTACAAACTCCTCGACATGGTTGCCAAGATACAAACCCCCCGACATGGTTGGTGGATCATCGCACCCTACCACCTATGGTGATCGAGGTACAAACCGAATGACATGGTTATCAAGGTACAAACCTCACTACATGGTTATCAAGTTATGAACCCCTTGACATGGTTACCCGGCATGCAATTCCCGAGTAGGGCATGGTCATATTCCAACACTATATAGAGAATACCATATACATACATCCATTTCATCATCATTTCTTTGTCATATAGTCATTCAACTCATAAGATATGCATTAGAGCTTTTATTTCTCAAGAAATCATAAGAGGATATATTATCAAACACTTGGGTATAAGAAACAAGTAAGAGTAAATTGGTATGCCTCATAGTAGGAGTTAATAAGATTGTGGGTGTAGAGGTGCCATCATAAGTTTAAAGATTTCCAAATAATGTTGACCTCAAAAATTGTAAAGTGATTAGAATGATAAACTTGAATGTGTGACTGCCATTAAGTGAGTAATAGTTGTAGGCTATTGATATGTTTACAATAGATCCCAAGTAGAAGTGTGAGAATAGTATTCTCTATAAAGAACTCTTGATGGAAGTGCAAACCATAATTCTTATATAATAGATTGGTATAAGTATGATCATCTTACGGGTAGCACATTATGACTTTGAGGTAGGCTTAAACATAATAAGAGTATGCAATAAACTTAGAGATGATGAGAGCTACAAACTGCAGTTAATGAAGGGGATAACTCAAGAAAAAGAGCATAGTTGGGGATAGTTGTTGCGTTGAAGGCTAATAGTTGGATTATTTAGTACATAGTAGTTCAGTTCTATCCTTATAGTGCGCTAATAACCTTCTTTTTTTAGAGTTTTCAGGAACTTTGATGGAAGTGTTCGAGATGGTAAACTTCTTCTCAATATGGATGTGATGTCCATTAGCTAGTTAAGTCCCTACATTAAGTTGATATTCATCCTTGAGTTGACTATTTGAGTATATGAGTATTGGGGTTATTGTATTCTATTCGTCCCTTTTTATGAAGATCTTGAAGGTAAATTCTCCCCCTATCCTTGAGGTTGATAATAGGCTCAATTGAGTAATGTTGCTTGTCTAAGTTCTTAAACAAAGCACCTTCCTTAGAGTAAACCATAGTGTGCTCATCATTCGAGGACGAATGATCCCAAGGGGGAGATATTGTAACACCTAGTGAAATTACCATAATAACCCTAGAGGGGAGACATGCGTATAATGCGTCTTTCTATGCTCCATTTGTGAATTTGAGAACAAATTTGGGATCAGAATGAAAAATAGAGTGGGAAAATGGTCTCGACCCGATTTTAGAGCAATCGAGTCAAAAAATTATCATGGCCGAGTTCACACCCTAGACGTGGCCGGCATCCAGAACCATTTCTGGTTCCGAGCGAATCATTTGGCCTCACTACCTACTCAGTGGAAGACTTAAATAATCATGGGAAGGCTTTAAACAACATGCTAAGACCATTAATCTGTCTGAATGAACTGAATGAGAACTAGTTGTATAATAAGTCAATTAAACCTGAACTAAAGTATCTGACATATAGTTTATGGAACATCTACTAGAATAGTTTGAAATTACTTTCAGCACAGGCCCACCTTAGCTACAACTGAAAATAAAATTATGGAATGGAAAACATAAATAATAACTCTGAGCCTCTAGCTAAGAAGAGGCGTCACCGATAGTTGAGTAGGGGGACTGGTCCTCAACAAAGCGACTGCTAAAGGAATTTGTCACTTGCGTCTGCATCAGAAAATGATGCAGATCCTAAGGACATAAGTAAATGCAATGTACGGTATGTAAAATAGCTAAAACTGAACTCAAGGTAATGCAACACTACACAAAATATATTAAACATATCTCTTAATGAAGTAACACAATAATAAGTACTCTGTATGCTGAAAATAACATGCTGACAACTTGTATGTAAAATATATCTTACTTCAGTTTAGGGAGTTTCTCTAACCGGCAACCACCAGTATGAGCTTCGTGGTAATACAACGTCTTGCCCACGTTGCCAGAACCTTCCCGTACTTTGCTTAGGTAGGCGACGAAAAACTAGGTGAGTGGATCCATCCTAAAACTAGGCCATCTTAGTGGCAGGTGAGGAGTTGTACCTTGTACAATCTTATCCTATGATTTCTACGTAGTTTATGATTTCAAGTTATTATTATTACTCTCACTCATATCGATGCTCAATACTACTCACAAAATTATTAATTATATGCCCATACTTAAAAGAATGATCTTGCTCAAAGTATTACTTCCTTCTGTTTGGGGACTTAGCCCAATTTAACTTTCTAACTTTCTCACCTTGACTCTTAGGCTTGGTTGTAACTAGTATCTTTTAAATTATTTTAAAACATATTGGGTTACTCAGCTACAATGCAAGAGCAAATCGTAAAAATACTTCTTAAACTTTGTTCAAACTGTGACCTTTGTGACTGTTTCATGAAATAATATAAGAAATTTAAAGAAGTTCACGCATAGCTATAAATGCTGGTTCAATAAAGTAAAAACATGCAACAATCAATAAAAGTCATAATTCTATATCAAGGGGAACACATGAACAAACATTTGTATGGAATTATCTAGTACTAGAGGAAATCTTGACTTCACCTTGAAAACAAAATCACAGGTAGAAATTTGAGGATTTTACATACTAAGACATGACTAAAATAATCTTTGGAGGGCCTTACATACCCGGGGAAAGAGTTCTTGGAAGACTTGAAAGGATTCTTGAAACTCCTAACTAGTTCATAGTTTTACACTTGAGTTTTCTTGAACTTATTCTAACGTTTATGGAGGAGATACTGCGTTTTTATGAATTAACCAGGTGAAAAACCAACTAATTAAGGTCTAAGGAGGGTAGGAGAGGTCTGAACTAACCCTCCTTAATTAAAAGAGTAAAAATCAAAAAAATTTAACATGTTCGCATCGCGCCTTGGGCGCGAACATGCATATTTTTCTTGTATTTTGTGAATTCCAGTTTCCGTCGAAAACAATGAAAAATTAAGTGTACATCCTGTCCCAGGAACGTTGTGCCTTGGGAGCAGATCCTCACTGCCCGCAAATTAATTAGCAAAAATTTTATTTTGACTCGGTTGCTCAAAAATTGAGTCGAGACTATTTTCCCACTAAATGTTTGCGCTAATCGCAAGTCCAGTCTCGAATTTGCGAACTTAGCATGGGAAGACGTGTTATGCACATGGTTCCTTTCTAAGGAAACTTTGGTAATTTCGTTGGGTGTGACAATATCTCCCCCTTGGGATCATTCGTCCTCGAATTATAATGATATGAAAAATTTAGCTCAAGACAATAAGGTTACTGCTCTTAAACAAACATAAGTCTTCGAAATCAATTATGAAAGTTTACCTTCAATGTCCTCATTTAGTTCAATGAACAAGTATGGGTACTTGGCCCTCATATCTTCTTCTGCTTCCCATGTGGCTTCTTCCACGAATTGGTTTCTCCACAATACTTTTACCGAAGTAATCTCCTTGGTCCTTAATTTGCGAAATTGTCGGTCTAGTATTTGCACCGGGACTTTGTCATAGGATATTTTATCTTTAACCCCAACACTTTTAAAAGGAACAACCAGAGAGGGATATCCCAAGCATTTCTTAAGCATAGAAATATGAAATACCGGGTGTATAACACTCAACTCTGTCAGTAACTCCAACTAGTAAGCTACGCTACCAGCCCATCTCAGATTATGGTAAGGGCCAATACATCATGGACTGAGCTTCCCGTTTTTCTCGAATCTCATAACCCCTTTCATTGGTGATACCTTTAGGTACACCCAATCACCTACTTCAAATTCCAAATCTCTCCTCCTAACATCGACGTAAGACTTTTACCGATTTGAGTTGTCTTTAGCCTTTTCAGGATAACCTTCACCTTCTCCATAGCCTAGTGGACTGGATCCGTCCCTATTAATTTTGTCTCACCAACTTCAAACCACCCAATGGGTGATCTATACCTTCTCCCATAAAGGGCCTCACACGTTGCCATCTATATGCTAGCCTAGAAACTATTATTATAGGAAAACTCAATCAAGGGTAAGTGATCATCTCAATTACCTTTAAAGTCTATCATTTACGCTCTCAGCATATCCTTAAAGGGTCTGTATGGTTCGCTCTACTTACCCGTCTATCTGTGGATGGAACGTTGTACTAAGATTCACCTTTTTATCAAGCCCTTTCTGAAAGGACTTCCAAAACTGTGTTGTGAACTAAGCTCCTCTATCTAAAATGATTGATATAGGGACCCCGTGCAACCTAACGATCTCCTTAAGCTAAAGGCTGGCATAGTCCTCAGTTGTGTCAGTTGTCTTGATAGGTAGAAAGTGAGCTGACTTGGTCATTCCATCTACTATAACCCATACTGAATCATGCTACCTATGGGAACAAGGTAAACCTATTATAAAGTCTATGTTAATCATCTCTCACTTCCATTCTAGAATTTCAATGTTCTAGGCAATGCCACAAGGCCTCTGCCGCTCTACGTTAACTTGCTGGCGATTCTGTCCTCTATACACGAACTCTGCAATGTCCCTCTTCTTGCCACCCCACCAATACACTTCTCATTAATCTTTGTACATCTTTGTTGCATAAGGGTGAACAGAGTATCTGAAATTATGATCTTTAGCCATGATCCTATCTACAAGGCCGTTAACACTTAGCACACATAACCTGCCTTGGTAGCTCATGAATCCATCTCCCTTTTTGCAAATACTAATACTATCTATTTCTGAACATCTTCTTTCAACTGAAGGAGGATATGAACCCTGCCTTGCTTTACTTTCACCTTTACTACTAAGGATGACTCTACCCCATTTTTAATAATGGCACCAACTTCATCAGAATCTTTAATTTGCACCCCAAATAGGCTAGTGTCTGCACATCTTTAGCCAATTCTTTCTTCTCGCCTTCTATGTGAGCGGTGCTTCCTATGGTCGACTTGCTAATAGCATCAACAACTACATTAGCTTTACCTGGATGATCGAGGGTGCTCATATCATAATCTTTCAATAGCTCCAAGTATCTTCTCTACCTCAAATTCAACTCCTTCTGGCTGAATACATACTACACACTCTTGTGGCCTATGAGTACATCCACGTGCCAGCCATAAATATAGTGTCTCCAGATCTTTAAAGAAAACACCATTGTAGCAAGCTCAAGATCATGAGTTAGATAGTTCTGTTGGAGGCATATGTTGTCACCTTGCCTTTCTGCGTCAATACACATCCAACCCCAACTTTGGAATCATCACAATATACTACAAAATCATCAACTCCTTCGAGCAGGGATAAGACTAGGGCTATGGTCAGCCTAGTTTTCAACTCTTGGGAACTCTTCTCACAAGCATCTGACCATTCAAACTTAACCTTCTTTTGAATAGTGAAAGGAGCTTAGATAGAACAAAATCCCTCTACGAATAGTTTGTAGTACTGCGCCAAGCCCAAGAAACTCCTTATCTCTATTGGAGTTGTGGGCCTTAGCCAATTCTTAACTGTGTCAATCCTTTGGGAAGCAACCTGTATACCTTCTCCAGACACAATATACCCTAGAAATGCCATAGATACCAGCCAAAACTCACACTTGGAAAATTTTGCGCAAAGATACTGATCCTTAAGGGTATAAAGGATGATTCTAAGATGGTCAGCATGTTCCTCTTGGTTACGGGAATAGATGAAGATGTCATCTATGAATACAATCACAAACATATCTGGGTACGGCCTAAACACCGTATTCATAAGATACATGAATGCTGTTGGAGCATTCATCAGTCTAAATGACATGACCAAAAACTCATAATGAACATAGCTTATTCTGAAAGTTGTCTTAGGGATATCTCTCTCTCTCAAACTTTAAGATGATGATACCAAGATCTGAGATCTATTTTGGAGAAACAAGTAGCACCCTGAAGTTGGTTGAATAGGTCGTCAATCTTGGGAAGAGGGTACTTGTTCTTTTTGGTGACCTTATTCAACCGACGATAATCTATGCACATTCATAGAGAACAATCCTTCTTACAAATGAAGAGGACTTGGAGCACCCCAAGGTGAGACGTTTGGTCTAATGAAACCCTTGTCTAAGAGATCTTTCAGTTATAACATCAACTCTTTTATCTCCAAAGGATCCATACAAAATGGAGGAATGGATATGGGCTGAGTATCTGGAAGGGTATCTATCCAAAAGTCTATCTCCCTATCAGGAGGAACTCTAGGAAGATCCTTAGAAAATACTTTTGGGAACTTATTCACAACTGGGACAATATGGATAGATGGTGCCTCGACACGAGAATCCTAAACTGACTAGGTGGTATATGCACCCTTTGGAAATTAACTTTCTCAATTTGAGATATCTGAACCTTAGGAAAAACCGAGCTACCCCTCTATTCTAGGACTAGTTCATTAGAAAACTGAAATTTGACTACTCTGATTCGACAATCTATGGAAGCATAACCGACATGTAGCCAATCCTGCCTAGGATGACATCAAAATCTACCATGTCTAACTCAACCAAATCAACTATAATTTCCTTATGATAAACTGATACTGTGCAGGCCCTATAAATTTTTTGAGATGAAACAGACTTTCCAGTAGGAGTGGAAACACTGAAAGTCTCAAGAAGACATTCTAGACATAACCCAAACTTCATGGCTACATAAGGAGTCACAAATGACAATGTGGCACCTAAGGCTAACAATGCATAGACATCATAAGTAAAGATTCTGAGCATACCTGTAACTATATCTGGAAAGTTCTCCTGCTCCTGTCTGGTAGCCATGACATATAAGTGGTTTGTGCCCCTGCTTGCTCCTTATGTAGTGCCCCTCTTAATTGGCTTATCCTGCATGTTGAAGAAACTGATTGGGATCTGTTATCTTTCAAGTTCAGTCTCTCTATAGGACAATCCCTCAATAAGTGTCCCACCTAACAACATTTGAAGCAACCATTCGTGCCCATAAGGCACTCTACGGGACTAGACCTGCCACACTTACCGCCAATGGGATAACGGTTCGATCATTGAGCTATGCTACCCTGTGACTGGCTACCCGAAAGCTTGTGGATCTATGATCCCTGCTCATTTCTGACCCTCGATGCAGGTGCACTAGCTGACGATGGTATTGTCCTGGATATCTTTGGCTGAAAGGATGAGTGATTTCAACCTCTAGCTCCTCTCTTACCTGTCTCTTGGCCTGATATCTTGGCCTTCTTTCTTCTGAACTCTTCCCTATCCTGCATTTTCTCCTCCACCACCTACTATATATAAGTCATCAGATAGGCTATATCCATATCCCCAATCAACATCACATTCCCAACCTCTCTCTTAGTCATCCGAGAGAGCCCTGACACAAATAGATGTATCCTAGTATGCATGTCTACCACCATAGCTTGAGCATAATGGGATAGCTAAGTAAACTCTAGATTGTACTCCCGCACACTCATAGTCTCCTGTTTCAAATACAGAAATTCCCTCACCTTAGCCTGCCTCATCTCTCTGGGAAAGTACTATCCTAGAAAGGCCTTCTCAAATACTGCCTAACTCAAAGCTAACACCCATCCAGCCCTGCCTCCCTTCCACTAATCAAACCAGAGTATAGATACTCCCTTGAGTTGGCAGACAACTAACTCCACCCGCTTAGTATCACTAATATGCATAACCTAGAACACTTTCTTGAGCTCCTTAATTAAATTCTCAGGATCCACCTTCACATTAGACCCCGTGAATTCTGGTGGGTTCATCCTCAAAAACTCCCGAATCCTAGTGATATCTGACCCGTCATTCATACCATCCCCATGGTGACCTCCCTAAGTAGTGACTGCATATGCCAAAGTCTGGATGGCCTAGCGTAGCTCAACATTTGGGATATCTACTTGCTATGATTGCTCAATAGGCATAGGTAGACCTTTAGGTCCCTCAAGAATTGGGCTAGGATGGTTTGCATTTCTCCTGGCCGGGAGCTCTTTTCTCCTTACTGGTCCATCAGGTTTATGTGGAGGCATGATCTGAAAAACAAGGCATGAACACATGAGTTAGAAGGGGACTAATAGAGGTAAACTCTAAAGCATGAGAGGTGGATAACAAATGATGGTGACTCCGCCTAATGTCCTGTAGCCTCACTATTATAGAGGTGGCACGCTTCACACCTATAATACAGACTCTAGTAGATGAGGTTCCATATACTCCCTAAGACTCTTGAACTCTGTGCTCTAATACCAAGTTTGTCATGCCCCGATTCACACCCTAGATGTGGCTGGCACCTGAAACCATTTCTAGTTCCAAGTAAACCACTTGGCCTAGCTACTTACTCAGCGGAAGACTTAAATAATCATGGGAAGGCTTTAAACAACAAGCTAAGACCATCAATCTTTCTGAATAAACTAAATGAGAACCAGATCTATAATAAGTCAATTAATCCAGAACTGAAGTATCTGACATATAGTCTGTGGAACCTTTACTAGAATAGTCTGAAACTACTACCAGGACAGGCCCATGGTAGCCACAATTGAAAATAAAATGCTGGAAAGGAAAACATAAATAATATCTCTGAGCCTTTAGCTAAGAAGAGGCCTCACCGATAGTTGAGTGGGGGGTCTAGTCCTCAACGAAGCAGCTGCTGAGGGACTCTGTCACCTACGTCTGCATCATAAAATAATATAGGTACTAAAAACGTCAGTATGTGGAATGTACGATGTGTAAAATGGCCAAACAAAACTCAAAGTAATGCAACACTACTCAAGATACGTGAAACATGGCTTAGAATAAAGTAACACTATAATAATTACTCTGCATGCAGAAAATAACATGCTGAAAACTTGTATATAAAACATATCTTACTTTATCTTGGGGAGTTTCTCTAACTGATAACCACCACTATGGGCATCGTGGTGATACAACATCTTGTCTACGTTTCCATAGCCATCCCGTACTTTACCGGGGTAGGGGACAAAAAACTAGGGGAGTGGATTCATCCCAAAACTGGTCCATCTCAGTGACAAGTGAGGAGTTGTACCTTGGTACAATCATATCCTATGCTGGTTACATAGTTTATGAGTTCAAATTATTATCATTACTCTCACTCATAGGCGTTGCTAAATACTACTCCCAAAATTATTAATTATATGCTCATACTTAAACGAATGTTCTTGCCTAAAGTATTACTTAGCCCAACTTATCTTTCTAACTTTCTCACCTTGACACTTTGGCTTGACTGAAACTAGTACCTTATCAAGTGTTTTAAAACACACTAGGTTACTTATCTACAGTGCAAGAGCAAATCGTAAAAATATTTCTTAAACTTTGTTCAAACTGTAAGCTTTATGATTGTCTCATGAAATATATAATAAATTTACAGAAGTTTATCCATAGCTATAAAGCTTGGTTCAATAACGTAATTGCATGCTATAATTAATAAAAGTCATTATTCTGTATCAAGAGGAACACATGAATAAACATTTGTATGAAATTAGCTAGTATTGGAGGAAATGTTGACTTTACCTCGAAAACAAAATCTTGGGTAGAAATTTGGGGATTTTAGATACTAAGACATTACTAAAATAATATTTAGATGACCTTACATACCTGGGGAAAGCGTTCTTGGAAGACTTGAAGAGATTCTTGAAAGTCCTAACTGGTTCTTGGTTTCACGCTTGAGTTTTCTTGAACTTATTCTAACGTTTACAGAGAATGTACTGCATTTTTATGAATAAATTGGATGAAACACCAACTAATTAAGGTATGAGAAGGGTGGGAAAGGTCGAAACGACACCTCCTTAATTAAAAGAGCAAAAATCAGGTATGCATATTTGTTTTTGCGAACTCTAGTTCTCGTCGAAAAACAATGAAAAAACGTAAGTGTAGATCCGCGTCCCTGGCGCATCCTCCTTGGGCATAGATCGTCACTGCTCAAAATTAATTAACAAAAATTTTAATTCAACTTGGTTGCTCAAAAATCAAGTCGAGACCATTTTTACACTGAATTTTTCACACTGATCGCAAATTTGGTCTCAAATTTGCAAACAAAGCATCGAAAGATGCGCTGCGCACATGGTCCCTTTCTAGGGACATTTTGGTTATTTAATCGGGTGTCACAATATCTTCCCCTTGGGATCATTCTTCCTCGAATGGTAACGATATGAAAAATTTAGCTCAAGGCAACAAGGTTTCTACTCTTAAAGAAAACATAAGTCTTCGAAATCAATTATGAAAGTTTACCTTCAAAGTCCTCATTTAGGCCAACAAACGATCATGGATACTTAGCCCTTATATCTTCCTCTGCTTCCCATGTGGATTCTTCCACGAATTGGTTTCTCCACAATAATGTTACCAAAGCAATTTCCTTGGTTCTCAATTTATAAACTTATCAGTCTAGTATTTGCACCGGGACTTCTTCACAGGACAAATTATATTTAATCCAACACTTTCAACAGGGACAACCAAAGGGGGATCTACCAAGAATTTCTTAAGCATAAAAATATGAAATACCGGGGTGTGTAACACCCAACTCTATCAATTCAAACTCGTAAGCTACACTGCCAACCCTTCTCTGAATCAAGTAAGGGCCAATATATCATGGACTGAGCTTCCCCTTTTTCCCGAATCTCATAGCTCCTTTCATCGGTGATACCTTCACGCATAACCAATAACCTACTTTAAATTCCAAATCTCTCCTCCTAACATCAGCGTCTGACTTTTGCCAACTCTGGGCTGTCTTTAGCCTTTTCTGAATAACATTCACCTTCTCCATAGCCTGGTGGACTAGATCCAGCCCTATGAATCCTGTCTCACTAACTTCAAACCACCTAATTTGTGATCTACACCTTCTCCGATAGAAGGCCTCATACGGTGCCATCTGTATGCTAGCCCAGAAACTATTATTATAGGAAAACTCAATCAAGGGTGAGTAATCATCCTAATTACCTTTAAAGTCTATCACGCATGCCCTCAACATATCCTCAAGGGTCTGTATAGTTCACTCCTCTTGCCTGTCTGTCTATGGATGGAAAGTTGTACTAAGATTGACCTTTGTACCAAGGCCTTTTTGAAAGGACTTCCAAAACTGTGCTATGAACTAAGCTTCTCTGTCTGAAATGATTGAGATAGGGAACCCATGTATCCTAACAATCTCCTTAAGCTAATATCTGGCATACTCCTCAGCTATGCCAGTCGTCTTGACAGGTAGAAAGTGAGCTGACTTGGTCATTCCATCTACTATAACCCATATTGAATCATGCTGCCTACCGGATCGAGGTAAACCTATTATAAAGTCCATGTTAATCATCTCCCACTTCTATTATTGAATTTCAATGTTATGGTCCACAAAACAAGGCCTCCAGTGCTCTTCCTTTAACTTGCTGGCAATTCGCGTATCTAGACACGAATTCTTCAATGTCCCTCTTCCTGCCACCCCACCAATAGACTTCTCGCAAATCCCTATAAATCTTTGTTGCACTAGGGTGAATAGAGTGTCTGGCATTATGAGCTTCATCCAAGATCCTATCTCTAAGACCGTCAAACACATGGCACACACAACCTGCCTTGATACCTCAAGACTCCATCTCCCCCTTTTGCAAACACTATTGCTTTCTGTTTTTGAACAACTTCTTTCACCTGAAGAAGGATAGGATCCCTGTCTTGCTTTTCTTTAACCTCCACCACTAAAGATGGCTCTGCCATATTTCTGATAATGGCACCACCTTCATCTGAATCTTCAATTTGCACCACTACATGGGCTAGTCTATGCACCTCTTTAGAAAATTCTTTCTTTTAATCTTCTATGTGAGCGGTGCTTCCTATGGTCAACCTGCTAAGAGCATCAACGACTATATTAGCTTTAGCTGGGTGATATAGAATGCTCATGTGATAATCTTTCAGCAGCTCCAACCACCTTCTTTGCCTCAAATTCAACTCTTTCTAGCTAATTACATACTACACACTGTTGTGGTCTGTGAATACATCTACGTCCCCACCATAAATATAGTGTCTCTAGATCATTAAAGTAAACACCACAACAGCTAGCTCAAGATCATGAGTTAGGTAGTTCTTCTCATGAGTCTTAAGCTATCCCAAGGCATATGCTATCATCTTGCCTCTCTACATCAATACGCACCCCAACCCAACTCTGGAAGAATCACAATATACCACAAAATCATCAACTCCTTCGGGCAGGGATAAGACTGGGGCTGTGGTTAGCCTAGTTTTCAACTCTTGGAAACTCTTCTTACAAGCTTCTGACCATTTGAGCTTAACCTTCTTCTGAGTGAGTTTCGTCAAAGGAGCTGAGATGGAAGAAAATCCCTCTAAGAAAGATCTGTAGTATCTAGCAAGCCCAAGAAACTCCTTATCTCTGTTGGAGTTGTGGGCCTTGGACAATTCTTCACTGCCTCAATATTTTGGGAATTAACTTGTATACCTTCACCAAACACAATATGCCATAGAAAAGCCATAGATACCAGCCAAAACACACATTTGGAAAATTTTGCATAAAGCTGTTGATACTTAAGTGTCTGAAGGATGATTCAAAGATGGTTAGCATGTTCCTCCTTTTTTCGGGAATATATCAAGATGTCATCTATGAACACAATAATGAACATATCTAGGCATAGCATTAACACCCTGTTCATAAGATCCATAAACGCTGCTGGCGCATTCATTAGTTCAAATGACATGACGAAAAAACTCATAATGACCATAGCGGGTTCTAAAAGCTATCCCAGGGATGTCTATTTCTCTAACTTTATGTTGATGATACCTTGATCTTAGATCTATTTTGGAGAAACAAGTAGCACCTGAAGTTGGTCGAATAGGTCATCAATCTTGGGAGGAGGGTACTTCTTCTTTTTGGTGACTTTATTTAACCGATGGTAATCTATGCACATTCAAAGAGAACCATCCTTCTTACGCATGAAAATGACTGGAGCACCCCAAGGTGAGATGCTTGGTCTAATGAAACCCATCTCTAAGAGATCTTTCAGCTACAACTTTAACTCTTTTATCTTTGAAGGAGCCATACGATATGGAGGAATGGATATGGGTTGAGTATCTGGGAGGCTATTTATCCCAAAATCTATCTCCCTATCAGGAGGGTCTCTTGGAAGATCCACAAGAAAAACTTCTAGGAAATCATTCACAACTGGGACAGTCTAGATAGATGGCGTCTCGTCACGAGAATCCAAAACTCTAACTAGGTGTTATATGCACCCTTTGGAAATTAACTTTCGAGCTTTGAGATATGAGACAAACTGACCCTTAGGAAAAACTGAGCTACCCATCTATTCTAGGAGGTTTGTTAGGAATATGAAATTTGACTACTCTGATTCTGCAATCTATGGAATCATAACCAGCAAGTAGCCTATAATTCCCTTATTATTAAATAATATAGTCACTTTTAAAAAGGTATTCCCTCAAACATGAAATCAACCCCTACTTCATAACTATTTGACTTGAGTTTGTGTTGTTAGAGAAATCGATTTTCTTGAATCGTACAAAGGAATGAGGGAGAGGTTCATTTTAGTGAAATTTATTTATTTATATATAATCATGTTAAAATATCCTTAATATTAATTATTATGTGTGAACAAACAAATAAGGAAGGAAAAAGAGCAAAGTAGGGCATCCACCTTATTGGACTATTTTTTTCTCTTAAGATGCTTTTCATATAAAATATGTTTTCCCCAAGGTAAGTCAGTGTATTGTCCTTATAAGACCTTATAAACACTCTCCTATCCTTTTTTCACAAACACACACGAAAAACATCAGTTCATTGGAGCATCATTAAGAAACCTCTATCATTTGGTAAGTGACTGAATTCTATCTTTAGATGGAATAATGTGTAGTAATTGTGGAATACCTCATTGTTCATAGTTTGGTTTTTAGAGCATAAGTAAGTTTTGGAAAGCTAATTCACATACCTACAACTTTTATGTTTATGCAAAATCCTAATTCTGCTTGTATGGTATTAAAAGAAGGCATGAAATATAGTGAAAGTTCTGGCCAATTTTCTATTTGAGAAGCCCTCTATGTGTTTTTGTTAGTATTTTAATAAGATCTTGATGTGTGAGCTGTAGTTTGTGATTCTTATTAGTTCATTGCAACCCCAATACATATATCTACAACTCTTATTGTATATTGGGACTAATTTGGCAGTTTTCGATTCAGAACAGTGGACGCAAGTTAGGACAAGTTCTATCCAGAGTTTTGATGTAGAAATCTCTAGGGGTGTGTTGTTAGTGTTTTGATTATAATTACTTGTACAAAGGGTATTACAAAGTGATTCTTGATCACTTGTAACCTATATTCATATACCTACAGTTTTCATGTAGAATGGAAAGCCTATTTGTCTATTTACTAATCCAAAATCTAGTTGCGTTGCAAGGTAGCAAAACTGCAGAGAAGAACCTGATTTGTAAAAATAAAACTCAGTTTTGGCATTTCTCTTGTTAGTTGGTATCTACTAAAAATTCTGAATGTTAAATGAGAATGTAAATGAATATTAAGTTGCTCACACTCTTGTACAATCTTAAGATAATTGATTGAAGAAATGAATGTCGTATTTATCCATGACTTGAAATCGGTAGGGTCGGTTGCATGCGAAAAAGTTCAGGTTCGTGTAAAAACTTGTTATTGTGCCTTTATTACCTGCTGGTACATTTGAATGTTATCTTGGTATCTCAGCTATGTTTTTGCCATTTTATCTAGTTATTTTGATATATTTTGGGACTTGTAAGGAACTTGTTTAATTCACTCATTTGTATGAATTGCCTGATCAATTGACATCCTTGTGGACTTTGTCCTTCTTGTGGCTGTGACTTTGTCACCATTAGCGTGCCTTTTGTTCGTATCAATTGCAATCTTGATTGTTATTTTTTGGTTCGTTCTAAGTGTGGATGCAGTCCATCTTATGTACGAACTAGAAAGTCACTCTTAATATGGTCTTTGGTTCTCTTAATAATTGGGTTCCGACCCTTCTTGATACGGGGCTTCGGTCCTTCTTGAGAGTTTATCATGTTTGGTTTGATGGCATGAATTACATACTGGGCGAAACTTGTCATTTGAATGTCTTGATAAAGTTGTTCTAGGAACCCTTGATACTTAGATCTTTAAATATCCTACTGGATGCTATTGATGTATTTGTTCACTTGGTGTATTTACTATTTTCCAATTGTGTTTCCCTTTCACTTAAGAAGGGTAAATTAAGGGATTTAAGGTTCTCATCTTTTAGCATTTGCACCACTAAGCTTCATGCTTATCGATAGTTGTTTATATCATAGAGAGTACTCGAATAATGCTTAAGAATGGCCATTGAAGATAAATTTTGGAAGCTGTGCAGAAGATCACATTTACATCTAAACATATATATATTGTAGTAGTTTTGGGACATGTACATAATTCTCCTGTTGCATATGTATGTATAAATTTGAAAAGCTAATATAAATTATGGAACCATGGGTTGTAACTTTAAGTTTTGGCTTGTTTAGTTAAATTTAAGTCGACGAGCTTTTCTATATTAAAATACCAGATATGTTAAGATAATTGTATGAAATGGAAACTAGTAAATTTTATTTCCTTACATTTCAATATCGGTAATACTTTTTAGCGTGCTACTACAGTTTGCACAATATATAAATATCTCGCAATTTAGTAGTCTAAATTACTTGCAAGGTACTCACGCCAAAAGCTTGAGTTAGAATCAATTGCACAACCTTCAGAACAAAATCCTATGCCTTCAACTATTTTAAATTCATTACTTAAATATGATTAATAGGTCATGTGCTAAACTCTTCATATGTTGGTAAGTGATACGTAAGCCTAGAATGTACAAAAGTGGCATCCTCCCACGAGGGTTTCCACATAGCCAATCTATGCCTAGGATGACATCGAAATCTACCATGTCTGACTCAACCATATCAACTACGATTTACTTATGATAAACTAATAATTGACATCCCCTATAAATTCTTTGGTCTAAAATATACTCTCCAGTATGAGTGGAAACACCGAAAGGCTCAAGAAGACATTCTGGATAGACCCCAAACTTCATGGCTACATAGGAAGTCGCAAATAACAATGTGCCACTTGGGTCTAATAATACATAAACATCATAAGTAAATATTTTTAGCATATAGGTAATCACATCTGGGGAGTTGCATACAACACACTAGAAAAGAATTAGGTTATCCGGTGATACTAAGTTAAAGAATCATGAGGAACACAATACCCTAGTTTCTCTTCATATTGATTCAACTCTTGTGTTACTTCGGTCCATGAAACCCATATATGGCTCATAAATCAAACCATAGACTGTAAGTGGTCTCATAGAACCTCAAAAGTCTGCAGCTTATACAAATTAGAACAACAACTCCCCATCTCCTGTAATTCTACAAAATCAACATAGAAACATATCAAATCCACTAATATCTCTAAGAGAACTCACAAAGTTCCAAGTTTAAAGCATTAAAAGTGTCATATTTTGTTGGCACATCAACACCCTCAACTTAAAGTTGTTGCTTGTCCTCCCGTGACAGATCCAATCTAACATAAGCAGTACAACAAACACATAGACCCCAAACTAATAGCATACATCATTTCTCAATCACTCACAAATACCCATTTAAATTATCAATGCATATACAATACAATCATCAAACAAACTCAAGCAAATCAGCACATGATAGAGTAACTTTGACAGATAAGACAATGTAAGTCAGTAATAATCATTCAGATGGTCCACAATTAATAATTTTATTCAAGTGGACACACAAAAAGAAATCTTGTTTCTCACTTAGATAAAAGTACTCCGATTTAGTGGTAAGGACTGACAAATATGTTCACACTCACTACTAATATTCAAACACTGTTCATAAAACGACAGGCTTTCCCCTATACTCATGACCATAACACTCAACTAGTTTTACTAGGACTACTATACGACTTTCTTAGCTAGTAAGATATGCTCAGAGGGCTTGGTATGATATTTTTGGGATAGTGACTTATTGCCCTCCTTGGCACTGCATTATTTCACGCTTTCCCTCACGAACACTAGTATTTTAACTCATGATTCCCCTTTTCCCATTTCAAACACTTTCAGGTGCAATTATTCTATTTTTCAACTCATTGCCTCTTGTTTTTCTCAATTCTCTTTTTAGTCAGCTCATCTTTTGGCATTTATGTATTTTTCTCACACCATTTTCACATTTTCACTTTTTTATTGTACTCCTATGCTCTCCTTCTTGTCTTGCTTTGGTTTCCTTGCAACAACCATCCTCAAGTTATTCTTTTGTCCTAAGTTGAGTACATGATATCTGACCTATAAACCAAGGTCACGTTTGGTAGCCACCCTCAACTTAGGCTAAAAGCCTAAGTTGAGGTGCACAATATTCAAGGAGGGAACAGGGCCAATTTCGAGATTTACATATACAAAAGAGTTCAATGACTGAGGTATTTACAAAAGAAAGGGTACATATATAGCTCATACATTACGACCAGGGGATACATATTGTATTTGGTCAGTTATTTTAGGCTAAGTGGGCTGTTATGAACAATGGCCTATGATTTTTTTCTAACAAACGGACCTATTATCCGAGTAAGAGTAATAGTGCAAGTTCTAGATTGTAGCACAATATAAGAATTACACAATAAAGTTCACACACACTTGGCACTAAATACATTATCAATATGGACACTTATATCATGAATTTTATAATCATATATTAGCCCTATCTTATCAGAACAAACACTTTCAACTACTGATCCAACATGGTTGTCATCAAAACTACTTAGAAGCACATCATCAATTTCAAAAACAGAGGGGTATCATTTTTCAGTATGAAAAAATATATGCTACAAATATCAGTAAAATATGCCAACAATGCTACTTTACATCCTAAGCGTGTCGGTTCAATAGAAAATAAATGTGCTTAGGAAAAGAACACAGGAAAGGAAACCCCATAGACTCAAAAAAGTAGGGTAGATACAGGCCTTGATTACTCAGACTTCTCTGAGGCCTATAACTACCCATACCCCATTGAAAAATCCCTGCATTGTCCTCAATGCAACAAAATAAACAAAAAGCTATCAGAGGGGTTAAAAAGTAACATACTTGGGTACCTAAGCGCCAGTCTCTATTTGTGAATCACCACCTCAACCTATTGGGTGGTCTCCGCTATTGTGGTAGCCTGTCCTGAGGGCTCGACACCTATTTCTATCTACTCTTCTTAGCACACAGTAGCACCTCACTCTCTATAGAGGCCCGCCTAGTAGCCTCCATCTACTCTCTCTCCAACTTCTCAGCATGTTGCCTAGTAGCCTAGGA
Organism: Solanum ossicruentum; assembly: GCA_025774065.1. Taxonomy (NCBI): domain Eukaryota; kingdom Viridiplantae; phylum Streptophyta; class Magnoliopsida; order Solanales; family Solanaceae; genus Solanum; species Solanum ossicruentum. Next base: position 33,707 of record JAOTQR010079033.1, read on the forward strand.
TCGTCATTTCTAGCACGTCGCCTCTTTCTAAAAGTTCAAACCACGGGTTCATTAGCAAATAGCACCAACACATCTTAGTAATATCTGGAAAAGGAACCATCAAAGGTGCTGGAGCCATTTTCCTTATCTCATCATGGAGCTGGTTGATCTCCGTCAGATAGCTGTAATACTTGGAATCTTAGTCGATTTGAAGAGATCCTCCACATGCCTCTCAAATGCATCTATATGACCATGTAAAAATGCTAATCTCTCCTCAAATACGTCCATATATGGCTCTTGCATTTGCTCCTTAGAGTAAAAAATATCCTTGCGAACCCAAAGCCTAATCTACTTTAGTAATTGAGGAAACTGGGATTCATTGTGAACCTGGCATTGTGCCAGATCCTAAATAGACTTCGCAGAGATATAGACCATACCAATGGTCTGAGGATGTGAAGGCATGACCTCAGTACAGTGAAGGAAGTCAAACTAGGCCCCATCTCTATCTCCACGCCAGTTTATGAGGACTCTCCGACTCATCAGCAGCGATAGCAGTAGCGGTAGTGGAAATGGCCTTTGGATGAGGAGGCTTGGTAAACATCTTTGGTAATGGGGCTGTAGTGTGTAGTGCTCACCTTTGTGCAATCAGATTCTCATCGGCTTTGATCAGGCCAGCGCCTAGACTCCTATGAATATCTATCATGACATCTACATTGAGCATGATATCTGCCCCCTCTATATACATAGTCCATATACCAAACATGGAAATAGATCAAAGTGGACCTCCTCAAAGTGCACTCAGGTATCTTCTCAGCTATATATCGAGCAAAGTCAATATAATAGCCAACTATAATGCTGACAACTAGTACTACGCCACCCATCGTCAGGGTATTATCAATGTATGCCGACAAGATTTGGGTACGAACTATTGCCAACCAAATTTTACAGTGAAGTTGAGTGAGTCCTTTAAATAGGAATGAGACCAAGCACCTAGATGGTATACTAGCCTTGGTTAACTATATGGTTGGTAATCTATCTCATCAAGATGGCCTTACAAACCACATCTCTCATTAAAATTGATCCTGTGCCTTCCCAATGGATAATCAAACTTATAATTAGTCATAGGGGCTTGTTAGTTGGTACCAAATAAAACCCTGCAGATATTGGCCTATGATATATCTACAGGAATGGCTCACACCAACATCTGAGTCAATCTGGGCTAAGAGAGGGGCTTCACCTTCTTTAGCATAGCCCAGTTACTTTTTTAGCCTAGGAGGCATAGAACTTGTCTTGACCCAAGCCTAGGTCCTAGACGTGACATGGTGAATAAGAACAAATAACATATAATAAGAGTCGAGCTCATAACATATAACCCATGTATCCAACAACAACTATAAATACGAATGGAGTGGGGGCCAAGACATCTCCTGGGCTCACCCTCAAATATAGTATCCAAAAATAGAGTAGTACAAAACAAAGCATGAAAGTAAATAGATATTTCCCCAAATGAGGAAGACTCACTAATAGCAAGCCTTCAGCAAATCACATAACAGTGTGGAGGAGGAGAATGGAAAGAAGCTCTAGTTCCTGCACGGTTACATCATGCAGGCAAAACATATACATTAGTACTTGGAATGTACTAAGTATGTTGGGTGCAATGCAACAAAGGATATAAGCCATAATAATCAAGATGCAAAATCATAATCAATAGGCATAAGCTCAATATTACATGTATAATCAGTACATTGATTAAAACCTGCATGGAGATAGTCATATTTGCATAATATATCATATATATGGGGGAGGAGACCCTAACCGACATATAAGACCAAGCGAGCTACTAGTTGGAGTCCCAATTTTTACTATACACAGAATAAAAGAGTGGTATATTTGCCAAGGTAAACCAATCATGACCCCACAAAATGGTGAACTTGTCCTAGTTGGATCCACTTGTAAAATCCCATTTAGGGAAAATAATATAGGCCTATGGTGGCACATAGTTAAAAGACCAAGAATTTATATAAGGACCCCATGGGTCAAGTCCTCACCTTAAGCCTCTTTCAGTACTAGGTCTAGTCTCACAGAATACATGCAACCTATGCCAAACGCGGCATATAGACCATGAAAACCTTTAAACCATGAATCAAATAACATCTACAATGCAACATCAAAATCACATAACCATGCATAAATAACATGAGAGTTAAATGCAAGGAGAATAAAATCTAAAGTACGAAGGATCGTAGTACCCCAAGCTTGATTAGAATAGAAGGGATTGTTATCACCTTTTTATGTCAGCTTTAGCTTCCCTGGTAACACTTTTGACCTGTTGCTTTCTCCAAAGGACTTTGATATATGCTACACCTTTATTCTTCAACCTCTTTACTTGTAAATCCAACATTTCCATGAAACTTCTTCATATGTCAAGTTTGCCTCCACAACACCTATAAATTCCAAAGGCACTATGAAGTTTATGGTGACCTATGCACTTCCTCAACATAGGCAGGTGGAATACATGGTGAACCAACTATATCTTATTAGGCAACTTCAAGTTCATAAGCTACCTCACCATCCATTTTCAATATTTTGTAAGGGACCACGACACTTGGGCTCAATTTATCCTTCTTAACTAGACGATCAACACCCTTCATTATTGAGACTTTCAATTAAACCCAACCAATATACATCCTTCAAACCTTTATAGATCTTTTTAGTATTGTGGTGGATATGATAGGATGACTTATGTGCTTCTTTCAAAATCAAATCCTTTAAGCCATCAACATTTGGCACACCCAACCCACCTTGGTGCCTAAGGACACCATCTCCCCCTTGGGATAAAACCTCTATCTTGCCATCCTTTACCAATGCTTTCAACTCTAACAAAGTGGGGTCAAGGTCTTGCTTAGATTTGAACTTTTCAATCAAAGAAGGGTTGGAAGAATTTAGAACCATCATCCCTCCATCTTCTGGCCTTATCTAACCTAACTCCCAACCAAGCTAATTAATGAACTTACTTTTTCTTAGGATTTACTTTGACTCCCTCACCTTACACCACTTGCCCAATGATGCTCTTCTTCACTTTGAGAGTAGACCAAAATATCATCAATGAATACCACAACAAATATGAAAAGGTACGACTTAAAGATCCTATTCATGATACCCATAAATATCGCCGGTGCAGTAGTAAAGCCAATGACATCACCATATCTAGTCCAAAAGGCGTCTTTCTTTCTTACAAACAACACTGGTTCACCCCTTGGTGACTTGCTGGGCCATATTAAACCCTTTTCCAATAAATCATTAAATTAATCCTTTAACTCCTCTAACTCCAGTGGGGCAATACGTTAAGGAGGAATCGGAAGGGGTTGAGTATTGGGGAGGAAGTCTATACCAAAATCTATCTTCCTTTTGGAAGGAGTACCAAGAAGCTCATTGGAAAAGAAATAAAAAAATGGTTTATCACTAAAACTGATTTAACAGGAGGGACTTTAGACTCAATGTTCCTAACCCTTACAAGATGGTAAATAAAACCCTTGGAAATAAATTCTTGGACGTTAAGACAAGAGATAAACCTAACTTTCACCACCATATTATGACCTTCCCACCTAGGGATGGCTCAATATGAATTTGGAACTTAACCTTATGGGTTCTACAATCAACGGAAGCATAATATGCATGTAACCAATCCATCCCAAGAATGATATCAACATCTACTAGGTCAAGCTAAACAAAATCATAAGGCAAGACTCTATGTAATATAGAGACAAGATGACCACTATATACTTCTATAGTGATAATGGACTCACCAACGAGGGTAGACAACTCAAAGGGGTCATACAGTAATTCGGGGCACATACGGAATCTATTAGTAACAAATGGATTAATGAATAAGAGAGTGGAACCAAGATCTTTAAATTATGACATCATAAATATAAAACTTTATCATACCAATGGCAACATTGAGGGCCTCATCCACCTCTTGCCTCTCTTTAAGATCATAGAATCGGTTTCCATATGAACCTCCTCCTAGAGTTTGGGCATCTTGCACTTTCCCTGTTGGAAATACTTGACCATTGAGACTCCCTTCCTTACCTCTTGTAATAACATAAGAATACTCAGAGATTTGGTGTCTCCTTTTTCCACAGCCCATACAACCACCCGATCCTCACCGACAAACGCCACCATGGTTCTTCCTACATCTTCAACACTTAGGAAAAATAACACCACCACCCTTGCAAACGCCTTGTGACTTTTGAGTTCCATGAGCACCATGTCCTTGAGGACGACCATCCTTATCTCTGTTTTGAGCATATGAACTATCATCAATCTCTTGGCCCATGTTGCCAAACTAAAAGCATACTTTGTGTTTCTCAAACATGGGTTGACATGATTCCTTCCTATTTTGGGCACCTAAGAGGATTTGAAGCAGCATTACCACCAGGCTTAGCATATGGGAGTCTACCTTCAAATTGAGCCCTTCTTCTCCTTTTTTCGGAGGCCACATGACAATCTCTCATCTTATGCCCAATACCGCCACACTTGACACAACCCTCAGTGCTAGACAAACACCTTTCTTGATGCTTCTTGCCACACCCTTGATAGAAGGAGAAAATGAGACTTTTCTTTTTGTACTTGGGCACCGGTAGACTAGAAGAATATGAAGCACCATCAACTCGGGTCTTCTTAACCTTCTTCTTATCATTTGAAATCTCGAGGGTACCCAATTTTTGGTTGAGTTGAGCATTTAAAACTTTGGCCAATAGGCATAGAGCATTGTGAATCTCCATATTTGATATGTCATTGTTGGGAAGTTGACCTTCGAGCAACGGATGGTTACCATCTTGTCCACCATTAGGAATAGCTTAAGACATATTATAAAACGTAATGGATAGGAATCAGAAATAAACCTTAGAGGATTTAGCTCAATCACATGACATTGATCATAAAGAAGTGATTCATTTCATAAAACACCTCATATCCTCCAATTCATAGTTGTGGCATGCTTCACAACTATGAACATGACTCTATTGGGCATGGTGTTTTGGATTTTTGAGGACCAATAATAAATCTAGTGCTCTGATACCAAGATTGTCACAGCCAAGCCTAGGTCCTAGACGTGACATAGCGTAACTGGAACCCAAAAGGGACCCCAAGAAAGCCTCATAAAGTATCATTACACGTCCTTGGTTGTGAAAGCAATAAATTAAGCATTAAAGATAAAAGAATAGGGAAAACGAGGCTATGGGACAAGCTTCCACAATATCAAGGTCAAAAGACAAGAGTTAAACTCATATCATAGATACTTAACATGTCCAACAAACACCTCTAATACATAGATAAGAGAGTAGGGGCCAAGATAAAGTAACTGGGCTCACCTTCATATTCAAAATAAGTAAAAAAGATGAATGTCTTAATACATAATATAAGAAACATAGGCTAGGCCCCCGAAGTAGAGGATCCACCAACTAGCTTGAATAGTACCAAACTAGCCACGTGGAGGAGGATGATCAACTTGGGCATCAGTTCCTACATGGTGACATCATATAGGTACAAAGTATGTATTAGTACATTTGAATGTACTAAGTATGTCGGATGCAATGCAACAATAGATAGGAATCATAAACAAAATACATAATATTAAGAAATAGTCATAATATACAATATGACATGTGTGATCAATGCTTAAGTAAAACATACTTAAGTAACTCATGCTCATATAGGATATTATACGTGTAGAAGAGACCAAGCAAGCTATTCAAGGTATAAATCCCTTGGAAGTAGTGTATTATAAACACCTCACACGGTCGAGGGTAACCACACCTTACCAACACGGTGACGAAGTATAAACCCCTTGTATGGTTGATGAGTATAAACCCGCAACATGGTTACCCTGGCTTTTGTCCCCCTAGATTGGGTATGGTCTAATGCAACACTTCATATAGATATATCATATACATAAGGTCATTTCATCAACATATAGTCATTCATAGCATATCTCATGCTTTGGACCTTCAACTACTCAAAAAACCACATCCGAACATTTTATCAAACACTTAGAGGGTGTGAAGTGGTAGTATAAAACCTTACAAAATAGAGATGAAATAATGCAAGAAAATCCATTGTAAAACCATCAATCAATACCTTTCAACACCCTCATGATAGAAACATCAAAACCCTTTTCAAATCTTATAATGGATCAAAGATTTATATCTCAAAACATGGCAAAATAGTCAAAACTGTACATAGCTTTAACATAGTGTGTAGTGAATTTCATAATGATCAAAACTCATTTGTAAATCAACTTTAAATCATGCAATTTATGTAAAAAGAGGCTTGGGTATCATGGGTGAGAGGAACCCATGAAAGAAACCCACATACCTTAGCTTAGAGATGGACTTAGTGAAGATTAGAGATGGAGACTTGAAGCTTGAAGAAAAACTTTGAAGGAGAACCTTAGCTTAGGATGAGGGTTTGGGACTTGAGTTTGGGGAGTGAATTTATGACTAAGTGTTTTGGGGAGTATTGGGAAATGTTTAGGATGATATAAGAGTGAAATTTGGCTAAGTATAGATAGAAACACGTATGGGAACTTTTAGGCCCAGGACTTGAAGTCTTGGACCAAAGCTAAAAAATAGCGTCCAAAATAACACAGGGGCGTGTCGCGGAGTCGACGCAAAAACCCAACTATAATTTGCATTCTTGAAATTTTGTAATTGTCGAATCTTTGCTCTTAAATTGGGGTTAGACCCTTTTCCCCTAATTTGGACCCCCTAAACAAGAATCCAAAGCTGGATTTTCAAAATAACGAATGGATTTTTAGATATATGAAGCTTAAAATTTCAGGCGTTTTGAGGCACATTTTTGGGCACTTTTTAGGGTTGCTACAAAGCTCATCACGACCCAAGCCTAGGGTCTAGATGTGACATGATGAATAGGAACCCAAAGGATTCCAAGCAATCCTCTTAAGTATGCATAACACGTCCATGGTTTTTATGGAAGTATAAAAGAGCAATAAATGTGGAGCACATAATTTCTAAGGGAAATAGGGCTTTGGACTCACACTATCGAGATTTTGTAAGGAAGAGGATAAGCATGAATTACTTAGCAAATAAGTTTAAAGGATAGGTAAGTATGACTCACACAATAGGGGCATTTAGGGACTTGAGAATTCCATCTTGTCAACATAACGAACATTCACCACAAAAAGGGATAAGGGACTAAGGTATAATTTCAACAATACATAGACATAATAAGAGCCAAGCTCTTAATATACAACCCATGTATCTGACAACACTTGCAATACGAATAGAGTAGGGGCTAAGACATCTCCCGGGCTTACCCTCAAAGGTAGTATCCAAAATAGAGTAGTCCTAATAAAGGCATAAAAGTAAATGGATATTCTCCCCAAATGTGGTGGACTCACCAACAACAGGCCTTTACCGAGTCTATTAACCGTGTAGAGGAGGAGGATGAAAAAAAAGCTTCGGTTCCTACTTGGTTAGATCATGCAAGCAAAAACTATGCATTAGTACTTGGAATGTAATAAGTATGTGAGGAGCAATGCAACAAAGGATATAAGAGATAATAATCCAGATGCATAACCATAATAATTAGACATAAGCTCAATATGTTATGTATAGTCAATGCTTTGGTTAAGACATGCATGGACATAGTCAAACTTGTATGATATATCATACATATATGGGAGGATACCCTATCCGACTTATAAGACCAAGAGAGCTATAACTTGGAATCTTGATGTTCACTCCAGATCGAATAAAGGAGTGGTCTACTTACCAAGGTAAACCAGGCATGACCCAATAAAGTGGGGAACTTGTCCTAGTTGGATCAACTAGTAAAGGCCCATTTAGGGAAAGTAATATAAACCTCTGGTGGTACATAGTTAAGAGACCAAGACTAGATATAAGGACCCCTTGGGTTGAGCCCCCACCTTAAGCCTCTTTCGGTACTAGGTCTAGTCCCACAAAATACTTGAAATAATCAAAAATTTAATCATAAGTTGAATGACTTGTAAAAACATGATAACATGACATGAGTAGCTCATTCATATACTTGACACCTACATGTGGCATATACCTTGTACTTGAGGGTAAAAACTGCATAGACTTGACTCCTTCTAGTAGAAATCGCAATACACATAAGGGTAGAGATTGCAATACGCTCGACCCTTTCTAGTGAGCTTTAGTTTGTACGTAGGGTAAAATAGTTATCATGCATGATCCCTTCATGTAGACATTATTCATAACACGACCCAGCCCTAGGGCCTAGACGTGACACGACAAATGGGGAACCTCTAAGGACCCCAAACAAGCCTCTTAACATATCATTACACATTCTTGGTCTCAAAAGCAATTAAACAACAAAACAAGAACATAAAATACGGAGGAAGGGCTAAGGGAGTCTTTCAGAACTTAAAAATACAAGAGTTAAAAGAGCCAAAACTCAAAATATTATTAGATAACTTGTCCAAACAACACCTCTAGAATTAGAATCGAGCAGGGGCCAAGATAACATTTTTGGGCTCAGCCTCATAGTCAAAGCATACAATAAAAGAAAGGGAGTCTTCGCATAACATAAGATCAAAAGATATCATCCTCGGAGTTGAGGACTCACTAAACTTGCTTCAAAGATAGTACTAGCCATGTGGAGAGGGAAGATGATCAAGTGAAAGTCTGGTTCCTACTTGGTAATGTCATGTAGACATAGAGTATGCATTAATACATTTGAATGTATTAAGTATGTATGATGCAATGTAACAAGAGATTGGCAACATAAGGAAAATGCGTAAATATAGGCAATGGATGAGCATAGTAACAATATGTCATGCATGACTGATGCTTGAAGTATAACATACTTATATAGAACATAATACATGTGTAGGAAGAGACCATCATCATAGACCAAACAATTTAGTACTTGGAATCCGAGGCATGCCACCCGCTTGGAAGGTGGATGAGGTACATACCTCTCATCTTTTGTAGTATGGGATTGCCACCATTCAACAAGGTAGATGATGTACATTCTCCTAATCAATGGTAGTATGAGATTTTCACCACCTGACAAGGTGGATGAGGTACATACCCCTTATCTATGGTAGTACGAGATTGCCACTGCCTGATAAGGTAGATGAGGTACATACCCCTGATCTATGACATGGTCAATTTGCAACACTATAGACACTTTTCATGAAATGAACACATTCATACATTACTTTCATTATCATAAAGTCACTTGAGTAATAGGTCATATATTAGATTATCAATAACTCAAGAACCTTAAATCAGAGATTTTATCAAACACGTGGTGGGTGTGTAATATTAGTATTAAACATGCAATTTAAGAGTGAAATCATGCAAGATAACTTGAAGTAAATCAACCTACCAACACTTTTTAATACACTCGTAAAATATGCATTAAAACCCTTCATGAAATCTTAGAATAGATCATACATTCATAGCTCAACACATGCTTAAACAATCACACTTTTATGAAACCCTAACATAGTTCAAGTAAAATTAATAATAAATAAGAACCATAAGTAAATCAACTTAGAAACATACAATTTATGTAAAAAAGAAGTTTGGACACCACGGGTGAAAGGACCTAATGGCTAAAACCCACATGCCTCAACTTTGGAGATTTCCTTGATGAAGATTTGAATGAGAACTTGAAGCTTGAATGAAGTTTTAAGATCTAGAATAAGATTGGGACACTTGAATTTTGTGTGAAATATTTGTCTAAGTGTTACCACGATGATAATGCACACTTTCACTTGGTGATAGCCGGACGAAGGTCAATCTTAGAGAAGTACCCCTAAAAGTTGGTCAGAAAGATCATCAATCCTAAGTAAAGGATATTCTTTATGGTGACCCTATTAAGTTGCCGGTAGTCAATGCACATTCTAAGAGTATCATCCTTCTTCTTCACAAACAACACCAGTGCACCCCAAGGTGATCGACTAGGCCTAGTAAAACCCTTTTCCAACAAATCCCTCAATTGCTCCTTCAACGTCTTTAACTCCGATGGGGCCATACGGTAAGGGGGAATAGAAATGGGTTGAGTATCAGGGAGGAGGTCTACACCAAAGTCTATTTCCCTTTCAGGAGGAATTATGGAAAGGTCATTACGGAAGACATCAAGAAACTCATTAACCACTGGAACCGACTCTATAGGATGAACCTAGGACTCCATATCCCTAACACTCACAAGATGATAGAGACACCCCTTAGATATCAACTTATGGGATTTAATGCAAGAAATGAATCAACCCTTGACCACCACATCATGACACTGCCACTCAAGAATGGGTTCATTTGGGAATTAGAATTTGACCCTACGGGTTCTAAAATCAATAGAAGCATAGTATGCATGCAGCTAATCCATCCCAAGAATGAGATCAAAATCCACCATATCCAACTCAACAAAATCACAAGGCAATATTTCATGGAAAATCCAAATGGGTCAATTTTATGGACTCTTCTAGCAACAATGGATGCACCAACGAGAGTAGACATTTCATATGGCTCAACGACAATTCGGGTTCAACATGAAACCTTTTGGCAGCAAAGGAGTAACAAAAGAAATAGTGGCACTCAGGTCTACCAATGCATACACATCAAAGTCGAAGGAAACTTCAACAGACCAGTAGCAACTTCGGGTGCCTCATCCCTTCCTTGCCTCCCTCGAAGAGCATAGAACCTATTGTGCCATGGAGCACCACCTTGTTAGCTGCCTCTTTCCTTAGGACCCACACTTGCACCTTGAGGATGAACCTCTCTACCCTTGGGTTGAGCATGAGGAAACTACTAACTTTGTGACCAAATTCACCACACCCAAAGCAAGGATTCTAGTTATTAAAACATAGGCCACCATGGCCTTTTCCACACTTGTGGCATGTAGGGGAAACTTGGGCATCAACACCCTTGCCCTTCTTTTGCGCATATGGACATTCAACAATCTTGTGGACCATCTTGTCACAACCATAGCATGCACTTGTGTTCCTCCAACATGTGCCATCATGTTTCCTTCCACACCTTGGGCATCTAGGATGAGTCACTCCACTATTGCCCCCGAGCTTGGAATATCTACCTCCAATTCGGGCTTTCTTTGCCTTTTCCTCTCCACTCTTACCATTTGAAGTCTCAAGGGTACCCACTGATCGATTGAGTTGGCAGTCATGACCTTGGCCAACACTAATAGAGCATTGTGAACCTCCGCATACGATATATCGCCATCCAGAGTAGTATGAGACATATTCTGAAATGCAATGATTAAGAATAAGATATAAACCTTAGAGGACTTAACTCTTTCGCATGATATAAATCATGAAGAAGTGAAACATTTCCTGAAACATCTCATAGCCTCCCATTCATAGTTGTGGCGCGCTTGACATCCATAAATAAGACTTTTATTGACACAGTGTGTTGGACTCCGAGGACCATTAACAATCTAGTACTCTAATACCATCTTTGTCACGACCCAACCCTAGGGCCTAGATGTGACACGACGAATGGGGAATCCGAAAGGACCCCAAACAAACCTCTTAGCATATCATTACATATCCTTGGATGCAGAAGCAATTAAACAACAACATGAGGACATAAAATAAGGGTAAAGGGTAAAGGGAGTCTTTCAACACTTAAAGCATACACGTTCAAGAGAGTCAAAGCTCAAAACATCATAATATAACTTGTCCAATAACACCTATAAACATAAAATTGAGCAGGGACCAAGGAAAACTTTCCGGGCTCACCTTCAAAGTCAAAGCATACAAAAAAAGAAAGAGAGTCTTTGCATAACATAAGATCAAAAGATATCTTCCTTGGAGTTGAGGGCTCACCAAACTTGCTTCAAAGAGTACTAGCCACATGGAGGGGGAAGATGATCAGATGATCAAATGGAGCTATGGTTCCTACATCGTAATATCATAAAGGCATAAAGTATACATTAGTACATTTGAACGTACTATATATTTAGGATGCAATCCAACAAGAGATTGGCAACATAAGGATTATACGTAATTATAGTCAATGGATGAGCATAGTAACAATATGTCATGCATGAATGATGCTTGAAGTAAAACATGCTTATACAAAATATAATACATGTGTAAGAAGAGTCCATCAACATAGACCAAGCAACTTAGTACTTGAACTCCAAGACATGCCACCTGTTTGGAAGGTGGATGAGGTACATACCCCTCATCGTTAGTAGTACGGGATTGCCACTAGCTGACAAGGTGGATGAGGTATATACCCCTCATCTATGGTAGTACGGGATTGCCACCACCCATCAAGGTGGATAAGGTACATACCCCTGATCTATGCTAGTACAAAATTGCCACCACCTGACAAGGTGGATGAGGTACATATCCCTCATCTATAGTTTGATCAACTTGCAACACTATAGATACTATTCATGAAATCAACACACTCATACATTACTTTCAACTTCATAAAGTCACTTGACTCATAGGTCATGCATTAGATCATCAAAAACTTAAGAATCCTAAACTGGACATTTTAGCAAACACTTGGTGGGTGTGTAATACTAGTATAGACCATGCAATTCAACAGTGAAATCATGTAAGAAAACTTGAAGTAAATAAACCCAGCAATAGTTGGTAATACCCTCATACAATATGCATTGAAACCCTTCATGAAATCTCAAAATAGATCATACATTCATAGATCAAAACAAGCTTAAACAGTCACACTTTTATTGAACTCAACATAGTTCATAGTCAAATTCATAATAAGTAAGACCCATAAGTAACTCAACTTAGAAACATACAATTTATGTAAAAAGGAATGTTGGACACCATGGGTTAAATGACCCAATGGTTGAAACCCAAATACCTTAATTTTGGAGATTTCTTTGATGAAGATTTGAATAAAAACTTGAAGCTTGAATGAAATTCTTAGATTTGGAACCAAATTGGGACACTTGAATTTTGCGTAAAGTATTTGTCCAAGTGTTAGAGAGTGTTTTAGGAAATGTCTAGTATGAAATGAGATTAAAAATGACTAAGTATAGGTATTTTTATGCATAGGAAGGTTTAGGCACAAGAACTCAAAGCCTTAGGCCAAAACTGAAAAATTGGCAACAAAATACACTGCTCCGCAACAGGTCTGCATCATGGAGCCAACCTTAACAGTCTCTGGAAGTGAAATTTTTTCAAAAATAAAATTTTGCTATGGTTGCTCTGAAATCAGGGTTAGACCCCTCCCCCACTTAAATTGGCCCCTTGATCAAGAATATGAGCTTGGATTTTTGATATCACACACGAATTTTGAGATATATAGAAATTACGATTATGGGCATTTTCGAAGAACATTTTGGGGTCGCTTCCATTCACTCACAAGAGCGTAGAATGAATTATAAGGGCTCAACATTTTACTTACAAATCATAGGAAGTTTTCATAAATTAAGACATCATTGTGAGCCCATATTTTATCATAACATGTTTGTCTTCTAATCCATGCAATAATCGTTCATCCGCATAAAAATCTTGTCATGTAAATTTAGTCAAACATGGTGCATCTATGTAAATAGCCTTTAAATCATGCAACTCAAGAGTATAAGACAAGAGAGGAGTAAAATCAACTCATTTCAAAGTCATTCAAATCAACCCACCATCATTGTAGTAAAACCCTCATTATTTAGAAATCATATTTTAAACACATAGTGAAAAATAATTAGTTTGAATCATTTTTAATTAACCCATCATAATCATATAGATCATATTCCAAAACATTGACATAAGAACATAAAACTCATCTTATCACGTAAAACCTAGTTAAGAATTTCTCAATACTCATGTAAATTCATAAATTTCACATGATATTTTACTTTATGATAATGCACAAAAAAAAAACCATCATAGAATGCATAATTGTAACATCATATGCATGAGTTCATAAAATAACCTTAAAGATCCATAAATTTCATGTAGTTCGAGAAGAAGAATGGTTGGACTTGTGGAAAGGAAGGTTTTGACAATCAAACCCACATGTCTTGTCCACTTGATGAAGGACAAATCTGATTTGGAGGTAAAGAAACCAAAACCCTAGCTTGCACCCTCATTTGAAGAACTTTGAAGGGGTTTAAGACTTAGAGTGTTTTTTATATAAGGAGGAATGAGCTGGATTAGGGTTAAAAATAGCTAATATGGGGCGTAATAAAGGCCAAACGACATTGTATTAGGCTTAGGATGAGAGAAAAAGACAAAAATACGCTTTTTAAGACTGGCAAGAAGTTTCCATGAAAGCCCGTTTATGGGCAGTAATTCATTCCACGACCCATAAAGTGGATTGTATAAACTGACATCCTGATAGGGCTCCACTAAAAATGGCATAACATTTTGGTCTGAACTCCAAATGAGGTGAAACCTATTACGTTGGAAAGATAATTCGAAGAGCATTCATTTGGTTGAGGTGAAACCAGTTCCATTGGAAAGATAATTCAACGAGATTTTATTCGGTGTATCACTCAGCATATAATTCGTTATGTGCTAAGAGATATAATTATTTAAAGTAGACACACACACACACATATGTATGAACTTATGCTAGAACTTAGGCGATTAGAATTGTTTGCACTCGACTTGATGAGAGAGGGGCTTAGAATTACATGAGGGGTCATAGAGGGGCTAGATGAGGTTGTTAAGGGAATCAGAAAGGTTGGAACATCCCCTACCAAAATCACTGGACAAGACCACGAGACCCTTTTTACGGGTCGAGGTCTATTCTACACGCTGTATATAGGGGTTTCGTTTAATAGCTTTTCAGAGACCTTTCTCTTATATACATTCCACGACATGATCTATGGCTCATAAATGATTTTGCGGGCCATTTGATTAGTGATAGAATGAACTCCTGAAAGATCCTAAATTTCACCAAGTCTTTCTAGGTTCCACAAAAAACATTTGGGCCATACTTTGACATACAACTCGTAAAATCTTTTGTAGATGGTGAAAGTCAAAAATTTCCAAAGCTTTTTTTTTTTTGCATCTTTCATATTCCTCATGGGTTGGGTCTTACAAAACTCATGAACCAAAGACGGGGAACACTTCCCCAATGGTGTTGCTAGCCAATCTAAAATATAATAGCCATGGTGTCACAAAGCATTAGGACACTATCAAACTTGGTTGCGACTATCTGTGGCTGCTCAAATATGGTCTGGGTGTGTCTCCCCCTATCATCCTTCTAAATGTACTTTCTGTATATGGCGAGCATATCCTTGACTCACTAGCGTCTTGGCTGCCCAACTAGAGGAACTAGTACTAGAGTTGACCTACTCAACTCCGTGGTCTCTAATCTCGATTCCTCATTTGAACCTATGCCTCTCTATCTAGGGTCCCTGATCGGCACCTCTCTCCAGAGTTCGTCATCTGTATGGACTGCTCCTCTGACAACGTCCCTCTTTAGACTGGGGAGGCTATGATGTAATTGCTGGTGGCTGGGCCGACAATATCTGTCTAGATACTGCCTTAGTATGTCATCGCTCAATGCCCTTGTCTGGATAGACACCAAGCTTTTCAACAGAGCCACTGGCCTCAGACAATGTTGGGTCATCAGCAGAGTCTATTACGTAGAGCCTCTATTTCATCACCTTTTGGTCAGGGACCCATGCCACCTGCAAATACAACAATATAAGCAAACAAGTCTAAAGGAATGTGAAAAGAAAAACAACAACATAACAGAAATGTATCACAGAAGAAACCAAAAAGGCTCACCAACGGACCGTAGTGTAAACTACGGGCCATAGAAGGCATTTGTCGAAATAGAAACAATGATTTAAGTTACTGGACTTTCAATTATGGACACAGTAACGACCATAGTTATTTAAGTTAATAGAATTTCACTTATGAACTCAATAATGGCCTGTGGTTTGAACTATGCATCATAGGTGCAGAGTAAAAAATATTATCAAGTAGGCATTGGAAACCACGAACACCGTTTCTGGGCCGTAGTGTGAATTATGATTCATAAACAGGTTCAGTATCTTAAATTATGAAAATTTCAAGTTGCTAATCCCTAATTTGTGAGGGGTAGTTATGGTCCGTAAATGAAACCACGGGCCGTAAAACACCCTCGTAATTTTGATGAAACAGTAATTTACTTCTGTAAGTCCAATTTCATTTTCAACATATGAATTATAAGTCTAAAGTTCGTCTAGTTTCCCAGTCAATGAAAATTTTAAACAATCATGAAGACTAGTGCACAACAATAGGGTATATAATATCATTTCAAGTCGAAGTACAATGCAAGGTTAAACACACTAAAAGATTATCATCGTTAGACCAACCAAAACCATCTATCTCAAACTCATACAAATTCAAATTACCATCCTATCCCTCATACACCACCTCAGTCCAAAACCATGAAAATATAGCCGCCAATAACCAATTAAATTAAAACACATGGACCACATAGTGCACTAAAATCTTTATAACTACCATTAGGCCATTTTTCATCACCCCCACTCATCATAGTGATCACGCCCATATTACACCTCCCAATAAAGGTATAAGCGGTCGTTGTTCAAGTATAGAACTTAACAAAGGTTAGGATCAATCCCATGAGGAATATGGTCCATACTTGGAGTTATTAAATCAATTTAGATGAATTAATCTACTTACTTCCGAAAAAGGGGTTTTGATGTAAAAATAGTAATTTAAACCTAAACCAAGATTACTGATCACTGCACGTATTGCTAATTCAGTGAGAGAAGTAACTAGGGTATTATGTTCCCCATGAATTCCTCACGTAGTATAACCTAATAATCATAACCTTTTCTAGTGTGTACATGTAGAATTGATAAGTTATATTCACCTTAATCCTTGGGTCGAGAATTAGGATAATTTCACCACACAACATGGGCCGTCTTTGGGTGTCGCATTACAAACCCTTACCTTGTCCTAGTACAACCATCACTTAGGTCGTCCAGGTTGATTAGACGAGTGTGCTCACATCAAATCCTGTTGTTTATCCCTTTTCCCATTCATTACCCCCTTAGACAAATGAGTAAAAATAATGCAAGTTCTAATGTTAGCCATCCGTTAAAATGATTCAAAATGAAGAAATAAATAGTACATGCATGCACACTTTCAAAGGATCACAAATTATCTGATTTTTATATTGTTAGTTCTTTATAGTTGCCACAACCCTAGTTATGGATTTTAGCTACTCATGATAGTTTTAGATGAAGAAATTATGTTATGAATTTGCATAACTAAACACTTACAATAAAGAATTGAAGAGCAAGAAATCCAAAATCTTCACGACAATCATAATAATCAAACTCAAAAATAAATACATAAGTTGTTTTCTCAAAATCTCCAAGAACATGATTAAAACTGTAATAATATGAAGTATAAAGTTCTATGCATCTAAAAATACCTAAAACCCATATTTATAATACAAGAAATTAAAATCCTAAACAGATTAGGAAACTTGCAATGGGGGCTTCCATGATGATTAGGAAATTTGGAATCAAGGCCTTACACGAGTTGTGTTACAGATCATAAATAAGTTTACAACTCGTGGAATAGTTTCGTAGATTGCATCCACAAAAATTGCCTCCATAGTATGAACAACTTCTAATGGACCATAAATTACCTTATGGACCATAAGTTCTTCTATCATGTTAACTTTCAGTGACTATGCATATTTTTGGGTCTTCTTTTCACGGACTTGTCTATAGGTCGTCAAAAAAACCATGACTTGTATTGGTAACTCGTAGATTCAACTTCAAAAAAATAATCCCTCACTAAAATACTATGAAACCCATCTAAGACACATAGATCAAACCATGGGCCGTAGATGGTCTCGTACATCATCAAAAAGCTACAATATGTAGAAATCATCACAAAAACTCCCCGACTCCTATAATCCTGCAAAATCAACATAAAAACACATGAAACCTACTAGTAATATTTACAGAATGTAAAAAGTTATATGTGTAAAGCATTAAATGTGTCATAGTTGGGCGGCACATCAATACCTTCAACCTAAAATTATTGCTTGTCCTCAAGCGATGGACTCAATCTAACATAAGTAGCACAACAGACTCATAGACCTCAACCTCATGGCATATATCATATCTTAGTCATTCACAGATACCCATTTAACTATCAGTACATATGAAAGATAGTTATCAAACAAACTCATCCGGACCAACAAATGACAGAGTAACTTTGATAGATAAGACATTCTAAGTAAGAAACAATCACCAAGATGGTTGAAAATTAAAAAATGTAACTCAAGTACCCTCACAAAACGAAGTCTTGATTCTCCTCAAACTGATTTATTCTTATTCAATGCTAGGAACTGATAAATACTCTTACACTCACAATTTATATTTGAACACTGGGTACAATAACATAGGCTTCCCTCTATATTCATGACCATGACATATGACTAGTTGAACTATGATCACTATAGGACTTTCTTAGTTTGTAATGTAGGATCTGGGGCTTGGTATGACATATTTGGAATATAGTAACTAATTTCCCTCCTAGACTATGCTATTTTACACTTTGCCTCGCCCAACACAGGTATTTTAACTCGTGTTCCCATTTCCTATTTCAGATCCTTTATGGTGCACCTATTCTACTTTTTAGCTCATTGCCTTGTATTTGTCTTAATTCGTTTTTCTTTTCAGCTCATATTTTGGCATTTATGCATTTTTCTCACACCCATTTCACATTTTTCCTTTTTCTTTATACTTCGATGCTTTCCTTCCTATCCTGTTGTGGTTTCTTTGGAATAGCCACCCTCAATTTAGGTTGTTGGCTGAGTTTAGTTGCATGATATCTAACCTATGAATCAGGGCCACTTTTGGTAGTCACCCTCAACTTAGGCTTCTAGCTTGAGTTGAGATGCACAATATTCAAGGAGGTACCAGTGCCAATTTTAATATTTACACAGACAAAAAAGTTTGGTGACTTAGGTATTTACCAAAGAAAGGGTACATGTTTGGCTCAAGCGTTGGGATCAAGGGATGCACACTGCATTTGTTTAATTATTTTAGTCTAAGTGGGCTATCATGAACGATGACCTATGATCTTTTCCTAACCAACTAACTTACAGTCTCAGTTAGAGTAATGTGGTAAGCTCTAGATTGAAACATAATGTAAGAATTATACAATAAAGCTCACACACACTTGGCATTGAATGCATTGTAATATAGACACTCAGATCATGCTTTTTTATCACATTCTCGCCCTATCTTATCTAAACAAACACTGTCAACTACCGATCCAACATAGTTGTCATCAATACTACCTAGCAACACATTATCAATTTCAAAAAATGGGGGGGGGGGGTATCATTTTTCAGTATAAACAAATATATGCAATAGATATCAGTGCAATATGCTACAAATGCTACTTAGACATCCTAAATGTGTCGATTCAATAGAAAATAAATGTCCTCAAAAGAACACAGGAAAGAAAGCTCAATAAAGTCAAAATTTAGGTAGATATAGGCCTTGGTTACTCTAACTTTGCTGAGGCCTATAACTATCGACACCCCAACGAGATATCCTTGCATTGTCCTCAATGCAACAATATAAAGAAAAAGCCAGCATAGGAGTCAAGAAAGAACATACATGGGCGCTAAGCGCCAGTCTCCATTGGTGAATCACCACCCTCAACTTGCTGGGTGGTCTCTACTGTTATGGCGGCCTGTCTTGAGGGCCCAGCACCCAGTGCTATCTGCTCCTTTCATGCACACCATAGCACCTCACTCTTTATATAGGCTTGTCTATCAGCCTCTAGCTGCTCTCTCTACATCAACTTAGTATGTCTCCTTGCAGCCTCCGAATCATCATCTCTCGTATGACTCCTCTTCCGAGAGATACAGGTTGCATGCTTATCAGCAAATCAGTCCAACACCTCTAGAGTAATGTCTGGCATAGGAATCCTCAAAGGTGATAGAGTCACTGTCATCATCTCATCATGAAGCTGCTGTATCTTTGTCCAAATGGCTGTAAGTTTGGAGTCTGAGCTGATCTGAGGCGATCCTTCACATGCCTCAAAAATGTGTCCACATGGCCATGTAGTAATTCTAATATCTCCTAAAATGTGGTTATATAGTGCTCCTGTATATGCTCTTCAGACTCTAAAATGGCCTTATGAACCCAAGGCCTGATTTGTTGTAGTATTGAGTCAATTGGCACACAGTGTGAACCTAGCATTGTACCAAAGCTTGAATAGACTCTGTGGAGATACAGACCATATGAGTGGTCTAAGGATGTGAAGGTACAACCTCTGTTATAATGGAGAAAGTTAAAGTGGTCCCTATCTCTATCTAAACATCATTATGTGGGGGCCTCTTTGATTGATCACCATCATCAGTAGTGGTGGCAATGATAGTGGCCACATGTTGCAGAGGCTTGGTGAGCATCTTTGATACTCGGACTACAATTTATGGTGCTCTCCCCAACACAACCGAATTCTTATTGGCCTTCACGCTAGCATCTTGAGTCCTCTGGATGTCTATCATGATGTCTACATTGGGCATGATCTCTGCCCTAACCTTTATTACATAGTTTGTGTACCAAACATAGGAACAAGATCAAAGTGGACCTTCTCAAAGTGCGCTCATGTATCTCCTCAACTATACACCAAATGAAGTTAATATCATAGTTGGTTAGAATGCTAGCAACCAATACTATGTGATTTACCGTCTGGGTGTTATTAGCATCAGTAGGACAAATTCGAATATGAACCACTGCCTACCAGAATTTGCCAGAGAAATTGAGCGAGGCCTTTACAATAGGCGTTGGACCAGACACCTAGTCGATGTCCATGCTTTGCTCAGTAATATGGCTAGCAATCCATCTCATCAAGGTGGCCATTTGGACTACATCTCTCATTAATACCCGATCTCATATTTGCCCCAATTGATCAAACACAGTTGTTATCACGGGAGCCTCATAGTCGGGGCTAAACAAAAACCTATGGATAGTGGCCGTTAATATATCTACACTGATTCCTCTCACTAATGTCTAACTCAATCTAGGCTGAAAAAGGGGATTTGCCTTTTTCGACATAACCTCGATAATAGTAGTAACATAAGAGAGGTGTTGAACTCATGAACCAATGCTGGGGACTACTCCCATGACAGTGCTGCTAGACAATCCAAACTATATCAAGCCATGGTGTACCCAACTGTGACTATTCACGATTCCTAAAATTTGGTCTAGGTCTACCGACCCTTGTCGTCCTGCTGTACATCCTATTTAAATATAACCAGTATGTCTTTGACATACCAGCATCTCAACTACCCTGCTATAGGAATTGGTTCTGGGGAAGACCTACTCGACTCCTCATCAATTCCTGAGCCATCTCTATCTTGGGAGCCTCACTTAGACCCCAATTCGGAGTTTGTCATTAATATCAAGCTACTACTTTGTGAAACCTCCTCCACAAAGTAGGAGGCTAAGCAACAATGCTGATAGTTGGGCTGGTATTGTGAAACGCCCCAAAAATATGCTTCAGAAATGCCTATAATCGTAATTTTCATATATCTCAAAATCCGTGCATGGTATCAAAAACCTGACTTTATATTCTTGATCGGGAGAAAAATTGAGTGGGAAATTGATATAACCCAGATTGTAGAAGACCCGTAGCGAAAAATGATTTTTGCTAATTTTTCAGAAACAGTGGCGATCCATGCCCTAGCTGCGACACTCCAAGGGCATGGAGTAGTGTAAAAGTTGCCTTTGTCATGGGTCCGCATCGCAAACCAAACGTGGACCAGTGCAGTTTTTTCACTATTTTTCTAGTTCAACCCAAGGGCATTGGGGTCATATCCCTATGACCACTTAAGCGTGAAATCACCCATACTTAGCTAATTTCAACTCTATTTCTGTCAAAACCCTCCCAAAGATCTCATCAAGACTTAACCAAATATTTCATCCAAATTCAAGTGTCCCAAGATTAATTTTGGATCTCAAGAACTCTATTCAAGCTTCAAGTCTCCTTCAAGTCTACATCAAGAAAACTCAAGTTTAAGATATGTGGGTTTCATCCATTGGGTCCTTTCACCCATGGAGCCCAATCTTTCTTTTTATGAAAATTGCATGCTTTCAAGTTGTATTTAATATGGGTATCTATTATTATGAAATATGAGCATGAAATATGTTGGGATTTTGTCAAATATTATTGATTATGCATGAATATCTATTTTGAGCTAATACTATGAATAAACCTTTGTCTATTGAGACTATACATGATTCAAGCTCTGAAATCTATGAACTATTGTGTTGTTTTGATATGATTTACAAGTTACCCATGATGTAATTTTACCATGATGTTGGTGGGCTGATTTTCATGACTTCAAGATGCATTGATTTCTCTATTTTATGATCCATACTATTGCATTTTGCATGATTTGAACATGTGTCCATGTATGTCAACCATGTTTGAATGTACTCTTGGCATAGTTTATGCCTACATGATATCACTATGTAGAGACTGGAGCTCCATTTGATTATCCTCCTCCTCCACGTGGTTAGTTTGGTTACTATGAAGAAAGCAAGTTGGTGAGTCCTCAATTCCAAGGATGATATCTATTCTCATTTATGCTTTATTGATACTTTCCCTTAGCTTAAATACTTATTAAATGAAGTTGAGCCTGGGAAGTGTCTTGGGCCCCGCTCCATTCTATGTAGAGGTGTCGTTGGATATTATGCCATGGTTTGTCTATGGTTTTGGAGCTTGAATCTTCTTATGCTATTATTATAATGAATGCTTTCCATTAGTCCCTTTTCCTTGATCATTTATTTGTCCATTGTGTTTGTGTAATTTGCTTCCGCAACCAAGGATGTGTACACGATATGCTAAGAGGCTTTTTTGGGTTGTCTTCGGGCTTCCCATTTGCCATGTCACATCTAGGTACTAGGCTTGTGTAATGACCTTATTATTAAATACTATAGTCACTTCTAAAAATGTATTCTCTCAAAGATGAAATCAACCCCTACTTCACAACTTTTTTACTTGAGTTTGTATAGTTAGAGAAATCGATTTTCTTGAGTTGTAGAAAGGAATGAGGGAAGGCTTCGTTTTTGTGGAACTTATTTACTTTTATACAATTACCCATGTTAAAAAATTATTAATATTAATTCTTATGTGTGAACAAATAAATAAGGAAGGAAAAAGAGTAAAGTAGGGCATCCACCTTATCGGACCTTTTTTTTCTCTTACGATACTTTTCATATAAAATATGTTTTCTCCAAAGTAAGTTAGGTTATTGTCCTCATAAGGCCTTATAAACTCTGTCCTATCCTTATTTTTCACAAACACATACAAAAAATACCAGTCTATTGGAGCATAATTAAGAAATCCTCTATCATTTGGTAAGTGATTGAATTCTGTCTTTAGATGAAATAGTGTGTAGTAATTATAGAATAGATCATTTTATATAGCTTTTTTTAGTGCATAAATACGTTTTGGAAAGATAATTCACATACCTACGACTTTTATACTTATGCAATAATCTAAATTAGCTTGTATGGTATCAAAGGAAGCTGTTAAACACAGTGAAGTTCTGGCCAATTTTTTGTTTGAGAAGCCTTCTATGTGTTATTGTTAGTATTTTAATAACATCTTAAAGTGTTAGCTGTATATTGTGATGCTTATTTGTTCTTTGCAACTCCAATACATGTATCTACAACTCTTATGTTTATATTGAGACCTAATTTAGTAGTTTTGGATTCAAAACAGTGGACGCAAGTTAGGAAAAGTTTTGTTCAGAGTTTTGATATAGAAATCCTTGGGGGTGTGCTATTAGTGTTTCGAATATAAATACTTATACAAAGGGTGTTTTGAAGAGATTCTTGATCTTTTGCAAACTCTATTCATATACCTACAGTTTTCGTGTAGACTGGAAAGCCTAGTTTGTCCATTTACCAACCCGAAATCTAGTTGCGTTGCAAGGCAGTAAAACTATCAAGAAGAGCATGATTTGTAAAAATACGACTCAGTTTTGGTATTTGTCTTGTTAGTTGCTACCTGTTAAAAGTTCTAAATGTTAATTGAGAATGTAAATGAATATCAACATTCTCACACTCTTGTATAATCTTAAGAAAATTGATTGAAGCAACGAATGCCATATTGATCCATGACTTGAAATCAGTAGGGTCAGTTACATGGTAAAAGGTTCAGGTTCATATAAAAACTTGTTCTTGTGCCTTTGTTACCTGCTAGTATATTTGAATGTTATCTTGGTATTTTAGTTGTGTTCTTATCATTTTATCTGGTTGTGTTGATATATTTTGGGGCTTGTAACGAACTTGTTTAATTCGCCCATTTGTACGAATTGCCTGATCACATCCTTGTGGACTTTGACCTTCTTGTGGTTGTGACTTTGTCACCACTGGAAGGCTTCTTGGTTGGATCAATTGCCGATTGTGAATTTTTGGTTCGTTCTAAGTGTTGACACAATCCATTTTATGTATGAACTAGAAAGTCACTCTTAATATGGTTCTTGGTTCTCTTGATAATTAGGTTTTCATCCTTCTTGATACAGGGCTTCGTTCCTCCTTGATACTTGATTATGTTTTGTGTGACGACATGACTTACATACTAGGTGAAACCTTTCATTTAATTGTCTTGTTAAAATTGTTCCAGGAACCCTTGATACTTATATCTTTAAATATCTTACATGATGCTATTGATGTATTTGTTCACTTGGTCTATTTACTATATTCCAATTGTGTTCCCTTTGACTTAAGAAGGGAAAATTGAGGTATTCAAGGTTCTTAGCTTTTAGCTTTTACACCACTAAGCTTCATGCTTAGCGATAGTTATTTCTATCATAGGGAGTACCCGAGATAATGCTTGAGGATGGCCATTGAAGATATATTTTGGGACTTGTGCAGAAGATCATATTTGCATCTAGACATATATATATTGTAGTAGTTTTGGGACATGTACATGATTCACCTGTTACATATGTATGTATAAATTTGAAAACCTAGTGTAAATTATGGAACCATGGTTTGTAACTTTAAGTTTTGGGCTTGTTTAGTTAAATTTGAGCCAGCGAGCTTTTCTATATTGAAATATTGCTATGTTCAGATGATTACATGAAACGGAAACTAGTAAATTAACGTCTTTGGATTTTAACATTGGTAATAATTCTTAACGTGCTACAACAGTATGCGCTCGCAAGACAGTAGTTTAAATTACTTGCAAAGTACTTACGCCAAAAACTTAAGCGAGAAATCCACTAATACACCTTTAGAACAAAATCCTATACCTTTACCTATTTTTAATTCATTACTTAAATATAATTGATATGTTACATGCTAAATTCTTCGTATGTTATTAAGTGTTAGGTAAGCTTAGAGCGTACAGATGTGGCATCCTACCACGAGGGTTGCCACATCTTGGGTCGTGATGAACTTAGTGTCAGAGCACTAGGTTGTTTATGGTCCTTGAAATCCAACCCACCGCATCGATTGGAGTCTTATTCATGATTGTGAAGTGCCACAACCATGAATGGAAGGCTATGAGGCATTTTAGGAAATGTTTAACTTCTTCATGGTCTATATCGTGATTTAGTTGTAAGATAAGTTTTTTTCATCTATCGAATGCTCTAGCTCTTCTAGAACTTGCCGCTTCAAAGAGGAAGATAAAGGAGGGCCTGTACACCCATGGGACAACTGGCCTACCCTGCCCCTCAAGATGGAGTGACTACCGAAATTGAGTTCCGAAATGCCATTACTATGTTGTCATATGCAATGATTAACCAATTGAATCAAGGGGCCCAAGATCTTCATGCTCATACTCCGGCCTCAAGAGTGAGGGACTTCCACTACTAAAAACTGCCTGAAAAGCGATGGTCAAAAGAGACGGACTGCATCTCTTTTTTTGCAAAAATCAACGAAAAAGCGACGCAGTCTAATCCGTCCCTTTTTTGGTCGATGCTTTTTGAAAAGCGATGGACTGTGTCGCTTTACGTTTTTTTATCACTTTTTGGATAATTTTTTTTAAAAAAATGTGACGGACATAGTGTTGCTATCCATAACATATTTAAAAAATTATTTTCAAAAAAAAATAAAAGAAGCGACAGACGCAGGGTCCCTGTCCGTCGTATCTTTAAAAAATTATTTAAAAAATAATTTAATGAAACGATGGACATGGGGTCCTTGTTCATTGAAATATGTTAAAATAAATTATAAATAAATTGTAAAAAGCGACAGACTTATGGGCCCTGTCTGTCGCTTTTCTAGAAATGTTTTAAAAAAAATTATAGAAAAGCGATGGACTTAGGGACGTAGTCCATCGCTTTTTCTGCATGTTTCTGTTACCCACCTGCAATCTAAAACACAATTTAATTTCAATCAAAATAAGCAATCCAATAGTAGAAAGAACAAGTTCAACAACAAAATTCATAACACTAATCAAAATCAAACATTAAAATGAATAAAATCCAATAATTATAATATTTTAAACCAACATAAAGTTCGTCAAAATGTCAAAAATATATCTAAAGTATCTAAACATAACTAAACTATCCAAAACATAATTAAAAGGAACCTAGGGTCTATTCTCAACAAACTTATCATCTTCACTATCATATTTAGGACTGGAAGGATTTAGTACAGGCCTACGGGCGAGGTTAAGCACTTGTTCTTTGATTTGTACCGCTTCTTTTCGTTTCTCAACCCTCCTTGCCTCAGAAGCTACGAATAAATTTGAAAGTTCTTGTATTTTCTGAGACATGGCAGCCAACTAAACCTACTCAAGGTCCTCAGCCTATCTCGACGATCCAATGCCTTCTAAACTTGATTAGATTTTCGTATGTCATTCCTAGATCGCATCCCATGTATTTGGCCATTCTGACTCTGGCTAATGACTTTCTCAGTCCAAATTTGTTGGGACATTTCAGGCGTAAGTTTGATGTCATCCCCAAGCTCAGGAACATATAGCTTATACTCTTGCTGCATATTAAAAAAATAATTCAGTGTTAGAATGAATACTATATATATATATATATATGTGTGTGTGTGTGTGTGTGTGTGTGTGTGTGTGTGTGTGTGTGTGTGTATTAAGAAGCTTACGTAAGCTTGTTCGGTCCTCAGCTCGACCCACATATCCGGGTCTGACTCATTATCCTTCTGTCGAATATGATTTCTCTCAAAAGCCTCATGTTGAAATGGAATTAGTCCCATTTCTTGCTCTTATAAAAATTTAATAATATAATTAATGAAATAATATTCAATCAAAAAAGTATTTGAGATTGTGAATTTAAACATTAAATTTAAAAATGTTACCATCTCCCAAGAAATAGTTCGAACCCTCTTTGTACCTCCAGTGTGCATGATCCACCCTTTAGACTCGCTCTAGCCTTTTTTTCTTGGTCAGAAAAGTCTTTGAATTCCTCGGTGTCACAATACCGACGCAACTCCTCATATACATGTGGTTGCAACCAACCCTGAGCTTTCCATAATCTCATGATTTCTTGAGCTAGCTAGATAGTCTGGAGCTCGCTTTCCTCTCAAATGTGGTCCTGATGACAATATTGTACTTTTCATCCCAAGTACACATAGTCTAGAAAATTAATAAGAAAAGTGTTACATAATTAGTTAGATAAAGTATATTATAAGTAATAAACTTAACTTAAAATAAATATGTGAACTAATTATATACCTTAAACTCATTAAACGTGGCCTGACGAATTTTGTGTGAAATATCTCCCTAGGAGTGATAGGTCTCATTAAACAGCTTCTTAACACACTCCTGTAAGGCCTTGGCAACATGCTTCGATGGATGCCACCTGCAAGAAAAATAATAAACATATTAGTTCATGAATATTTTGTAATGTAGCAAAAACTAAATAATTAGAAGAACAAACTTAAGAGGCTCCATAGGAACTATCAAAACTCACCCAAGCCTGTCACGCTGGCCAGGAGCTTACACTGTGACATCTGGTGCTGCCTCGGGAGTAGCAGCTGAAGCTGGTGAAGCTGATGTTGAAGGATGCACATTATGCTGAGTCAATGGAGGAGTGACAACCTCTTCACTATAATCTCTATGTCAGGAGGATGATAGGTGAGGAGATTGAGATGAGGGAGACTGAACACTCAGAGATAGAGTACCCAAAGACGATAATCTGTGAGGTCGTGGAATAGTAATTGTGGGTAGCGACATGGCCTGGTCATATGAAGTGAACCTGGGCTGTGATAAGGGAGAAGAGTCGCTTTGTCTCTGAAACTAGCTATGGTAAGTTAGAGGATCCATAGTCCCAAACAAAACAACCTCAATTATAGGAGAAATAGCTATGCTCCAGGGAAGATCAGGGGCAGAGGAAATATGTCCTAGAATCCTCAGGATAAATACATGCCCTAGTCTTTTTCTTCTTGTCCAAACTAGAACTGCTTCCCCCAAGATGATCTCGAGGTCTATGAGCATCACCACCAGATGACATCTGTATGTAAAATAATAATTGAATATTTAAAAAATTTTAAATAAATTTAATATTAGCATAATAAATAATGTACATGCTAGTTATAATGTATTGCTCTATTCCTCCTCGCTTCATTCATTTTCATCATCTACCAATTCTTCCTCCTCAGTTGTTTCATATTCATTGTCCTTCAGTTCCACCTCTTCAAATGATTCATATTCCTCGTTTACTTATTCTTCAAAGTTTGGTATTACAAGCTCATCATCAGAAACCTCTCCTAGTGTTTTTCTGAGGATGTTCTAGTGTGGTTTCCAACTCAACATCAACTTGTTATTGAACAAGTGTGATATCATTTTGTGGGAACGTCTAACACATTCTCAATTTCTATTCTTGACGACAGGCTTTGTCTTAATAACAAACCATCAATCAGCCTTATCTTTACGCAATGGATATGAAGCATAATAGACTTGCTTGGCATTTTGGGCAATGATAAAAGGGTCATAACTTGCGTATTGTCTAGTGTGTTTAACTCTTATAATGTTATATTGTTGGTCCACCCTTGTGCTTCTTTGTGATGGATCAAACCAGTTACACCGAAACAATATGATCTTTTTCTTAGGCCAGCCTGAATATCTTAGTTCAATAATCTCTTGAATGACACCAAAATGTTCAATAGTATGGTCATTACTATCGACACAACCTTGAACATACACACCACTGTTATTGGTTTTCTTGTGAATAGAAACTTCCTAAGTTTGAAACTTAAAACCATCGACATAGTACTTATGGAGTGTATCAACTTGAGAATCAGGCCCGAGTGCAATCTCTCTCACAAATCGTGAATGTTCGACGTTTGAGTATTCATCATAAACCTAGACATTGTATTAAAGATAATGCAATTAGGTATAAATTGAATATATTTGTCACACCCCGGGAGGGTACCCTAGACGTGGCTGGCACCTGGAGACTATTGCTAGCCCCCAAGCAGACAACCTAGTCTCATTTTCCTTCATATATTCAACTTAATAGTGGAAGAAAAATAGAGTAATAGTACTAATAATCTATCTGTGGGCTCAAACTATCCACTTGATCTATCATGAATGGAATATAATAATAAAAGACATTCTTAATATAAAGAAGAGAAGGGAAAGACCCCTCAACATCTACCATCAACATCTATGTCTATGAAGCCTCTATACTATTGTCTGCGACTGTACCATAATAGGCCATGGTTACAAAAATCAAGTAAAAAGACTATCAAATCTAAAGAAAATAACCACCCTCCAGATGCAGGTGTGGACTCACCACTGTCAGGAAATCTAGAATGCTCTGCACCTCAACGGTTGGGCTGCTGAAGTCCATTTTCTACAGAATCTACATCATAAAACGATGCAGCGCCAAAATGGCATTAGTACGTAGAATATACTGAATGTAAAGTGGGCTAAAGTAAATAGAACAATATAATAGTCACTCATCAATCACACTTCCTCACCTCAGAGTAAAGGACAGGACTCTATCACCTCACACTATCCATCAAACATTAAATAATCACATCACATCAGAGATCTATCACCGTGAAACCTATTTGGGAGTTTCTATAACCGACAACCACTACTTATGAGCCATAGTTATACAATGAAGAGATGTCATTGCAATATCCATCCAATACCTTGCCGGGGTAAGGGATAATATATCAAGGATCACAAAGAAGTCTATTAAGTCCTCTGGTGGACAAAGGAAACATCCGCTTTCACAGTCTAATCCTCTCCAACGCTAGCCACGTAGTTAATGAGTACGAGTTGGACTCACTCTTACCCATTTTGGTGGTAATACTCCTCCCAGGATTCAATAAGCTCATAATTTTATCAGTTCATTATAAAATTCCATCACTCAAACCCTACGGGCAAGAACACTCACCTCATCTCATCCTCAATCAACTCAAAGGGCAAGGCTATCCTTTCAAGTTAAGAATGAATATTCATTCAACTCTATCAACACTATCCTCAGCTATCACAGTCATCATTACACTCACCTCAGGACTCAGACTCAGTCAAAGATCGAATTCAAACAATCAAGGCCCTAGACATCCCCCTAAGTTCATTATTGAAGTCTTTACAATGAGAATTTATAAGGGATAAATCATAATCACATCATAATGCATGTATACAGTAAACTTTAAATATGATGATCAGCAATTTAAGATATGAAATATAATTTAAAGATAGTATTCAAAAAATCCTCAATATATCACTATTCAAGGCTCTAAAGTACCAATTTGCATCCTAATTTTACATTGGGGCATATAGATGAACAATTCCATGGTTTTGGGGTAGCCTTTACATACCTGGGATGAAGGATTTTCAAGTTTTCTCCAAAGAATTAAAGCTTTAAGGGAAACCCTTACCTTTCTTGTTCTTCTCCTCTCTCATAACTTTCATAAGAAACTTAGAAAAATAAAGATTTGAAACCTTTTCATATGAAATACCCTTTAAAATACATTTTCGAGGTATTAAAATATATTAGGAAGGACAAAATTGTCCTTCCTGAAGTAAAAGAAAAAAAATAATTTTCTGGGACACAGGTGCGTGTACCGGATGGGGCGCGCGTTAGTGTTTTTGGTGAATATTTTTTGGCAAACAAATTCCCATCAAAAAACAACAATTTTTATAAACTACAAGTGTAACTCCTTGCCCCTAGCGCATCGCAAAGGGGGCGCAGAGAAGCTACTATTTTTGCACTTCAAGTGCAATTTCATAATTTGACACAACTTGTTTTAAGTCGGGTTGAGACCATCTTCTTATTTGATTTTCTGCGCTGATTGTAAATTCGATCTCAAAATTTTCATCAGAGCTTTGGAAGGCACATTGTGTGCATATGTATTTTAGGGGCATTTTGGTAATTTTATGGGGTATTAGATCATCTCCCCCTTGGAATCATTCATCCTCGAATGATGACTAAAGGTCGGATTGGAAACAAGAATAACTCCAAAACTCATCTCATTCCTCACTCAGGAACACTCGAACTCTTAGTATCCATCATCTATCTATCTCTGTCTTAGACTTGGGAATCAAAAAAAAGCATGACATCAGCTTAATGAAAAGAAACATTCAAAAATGTTAAGGATAAAAATATTTACCTTTAAATTCATCCTCACTTGGTACGAATAGATGCGGGTATTTGATTTTCATAGCTACCTAAGCTTCCCATGTAGCTTCCTCAGCAAATTGATTTCTGCATAAGACTTTAATAGAGGCTATCTCTTTATTCCTCAGCTTGTGAACTTTTCGATCAAGGATCTGGGATGGAATATCCTCATATAATGAGCTATCCTTCACACACGTACTCTCCACAGGAATCGCTAAAGCAGGATCTCCCAAACACTTCTTCAACATAGATACATGAAACACCGGGTGAACTCCATCTAGCTCGGAAGACAAGTCTAACTCGTAGGCAACTTTACCAACCCTTCTTACAATCTGGTATGGCCCGAATAACAAGGACTCAACTTGCCCTTCTTACCAAATCTCATGAAACCCTTCATGGGTGACACCTTCAAGTACACCCAATCATCTATCTCAAACTCCAAGTCTCTTATTCTCATATTTATATATGACTTCTGGCGACTCTGGGCTGTCTTCAACCTTTCACTGATGACTTTCAATTTCTCCATAGATTGGTGTACGAGATCAAGCCCAATCAACTCAGGTTCCCCCACCTCGAACCAGTTAATTGGTAATCTACATCTCTTCTCATATAATGCCTCATATAGAGCCATCTGAATGCTGGCATGATAGCTATTATTGTACGCAAACTCAATCTACAGTAGGTGATCATCCTAATTTCCTGTGAAGTTGATAAAAAATAATCTTAACATATCCTCCAAAGTCTAAATGTATGCTCTGCTTGCCCGGCAGTCTGAGGGTGAAAAATGGTGCTCAAATTCACCTTCGTACCCAATCCCTTATGGAAAGATCTCCAAAATTGAGAGGTGAATTGAGCTCCTCTATCCGAGATAATGGACAAGGGAAACCCATAAAACCTCGCAATCTCACGAATGTATAGTTGGGCATACTCCTCAGCTGTATAAGTTGTCTTACCCACCAAGAAGTGGGCTGATTTAGCCATCCGGTCAATAATAACCCATATCGAATCCTGCGACTTTCTGGATCTTGGTAAGCCGATAATAAAATCCATCTTGATCACCTCCCACTTCCATTATGAAATTTCAAAGTTCTAAGCTAATACACACTGTTTCTGATGTTCACCTTAACTTGTTGGCAATTGGGACACTTAAAACAAATTCAGCAATGTCTTTCTTTATCCCGTTGAACCAATAAATTTCCCTCAAGTCTTGGTACATCTTGGTTGAGCCAGGATGGATGGAATATCTCGTTCTATGAGCTTCGGCCATGATTCTGTCTCAAATCCCATCAACATCGGGTACACTGAATCTCCCTTGATATCTCAATAGCCCATTCCTGTTTTCGAAAAAACCATCACCTTCTACAACCTCTTTTTTCAACTGGAGTAAGACAGGGTCTTAGTCTTGCTTTTCTTTCACCGCTGACACTAAGGATGAAGTAAAACCACTCTGAACATTGACCCTGCCCATTGTTCTCCTCAAGTTGCACCCCTAATCGAGCCAATCTATGTGCCTCTTTGGATAGTTCGCTCTTTCCTTCCTCCACATGGGTAGTGCTACCCATAGACATCCTTCTAAGAGCATCAACAGTAATGTTAGCCTTACCTGGGTGGTAGAGAACGCTCATATCATAATCCTTGAGCAACTCTAGCCATCTCATCTACCGCAAGTTGAGCTCTTTCTAGCTGAACAAGTACTGCAAGCTTTTGTGGTCAGTGAACACGTCCACATGCACTTTATACAAGTATTAAAGCCACATTTTAAGTGCGAACATCACTACTACCAACTCAAGGTCATGAGGCGAATAATTCATTTCATGAAACTTAAGCTGTCTGGAGGCATAAGTGATCATCTTCCCCCTCTGCATGAGTACATAGCCCAATCCCACTAGGGATGCATCACAATATATCATGAAGTCCCCCATCCCATCTGTCAACATCAACATTGGGCAGTAGTCACTCTAGTATTCAACTTTTGAAAACTCTTCTCACATGCCTCAGACCTCTGAATCGTAGCCTTCTTCTGAGTCAACTAAGTCAATGGGGCTGACAGAAGAAAAACCCTTAACAAATCTACGATGGTACCCTACTAAACCCAAGAAACTTCTTATTTCTGTTGGAGAAGTGAGTCTTGGCCAGTTCTTAACTGCCTTAATCTTCTGAGCATCCACCCGAATTCCATCTCCCAATACATGTCCTAAGAAAGCCACTGACTTGAGCCAAAACTCACACTTGGAGAATTTCGCATACAACTCATGATCCTTGAGTGTTTGCAAAACCACTATAAGGTGATTAGCATGCTCCTCCTCATTCCTCAAATATACCATAATGTCATTAATAAACATGATCACGAACATATTAAGATATGGCCTGAATACCCTATTCATCTGATCCATGAAAGTTGCAGGTGCATTTGTCTACCGGAAGAACATGACTAAGAACTCAAAATGGCTATACCGCATCCAAAAGGCTGTCTTAGGAATATCACTTCCCCTCATCTTCAACTAATGGTAACCCAATCTAAGGTCTATCTCGGAGAAACAAGTAACACCTTGAAGCTAGTCAAAGAGATAAGCTATCCTGGGAAGAGTATATTTATTCTTTATGGTAACCTTATTCAACTGCCGATAGTCTATACACATCCTTAAAGACCTATTTTTCTTAAGCACGAATAGGATTGGAGCACCCCAAGGTGAGACACTAAGCCTTATGAAACCTTTCTCTAACAAGTCTTTCAATTGCTTTTTCAATTCTTTCGACTCTACAGGGGCTATCCTATAGGGTGGAATTGAGATAGGTTTGGTATCGAGAAGAACATCAATCCCAAAGTTAACTCCTTATCAGGAGGGACTTTAGGAAGATCATTAGGAATTACCTTAGGAAACTCATTCATAATCATGACAGACTCAAGAGCAGGAGACTCAATGTCATTAGACTTTACTCGCATGAGGTGCTAAATACAACCTTTAGGTATCAACTTTCTAGCTCTAAGATATGAGATGAATTGACCATTAGGGGCAACAGAACTCCCTTTCCAATCTAAGACAGGCTCATTAGGAAATTGGAACTTAACAATCTGGGTTACAGTCGACCGAAGCATAACAGACATGACGCCAATCAATGCCTATTATTACATCAAAATCAACCATCAGCTCCATGAAATTAGCTAAGGTGTCTCTATGATAAATAAACACTATATAGTCCTTCTAAACCCTCTCAGCTAAGATAGAATCACCAGTAGGAGTAGAAATAGAAAAAGGTTCATTCATGCATTCTGGAGGAACCCCAAACATACTAGTCACATACAGGGTCACAAAAGAAAAGGTGGCACCGGATCAATCAATGTATAGCAATCACAAGTAAATACTTGAAGCATACCCATGACAACATCTGGTGTAGCCTCCTAATCCTATCGGTTACCCATAGAATAAAGGCAGTTCGTACCACCTCCTGTACTTGTAGTAGTACCTCTCTGCTGGTTACCCGCTGGGGGTGCTGTGAAAGATTGAGCTCTTCTGCTCCCCTCACCTCGCCTCCTATTTGGATAGTAAAAACTGAAAGTTACCAGCCTAACCACATGCATAGCACATATCCTTGCCAACACGGTACTCACCCAGATAAAGCTTACTACCCTTGCTACAAGGTGGCTTTCCCCTCATACCTTGGGTCACACTGGCCTGAGACTGAGCAGCCGGTCCTGAAATTCTGATGAGCATGAGATTTCTAATCATACTTTTTTGGCTACATGGGCGTACTCACAATAGATGGTGTAGGATGTGATGATCTCTTCTAAAAATAGGACTATCACCCCTATTCTGTCTATGCGGGCTAGGCTCCTGTGCCGCTGACTTTGCCCTTTTGCTCATCTTGTCTTCTCTATCTTTCTTCTTATCCTCCTCTATCTGCTGGGCATACAACATAAGTCTGGAGATATCCACTTCAGGAATCAACAAAGTAGCTTTACACTCTTTCTGCACATGTCTGGCCAGGACAGATACAAACCTCCTCATTCTTGTCCTCATGTCTTTCACCATCTGTGGGCATACCTTGAAATTTTAACAAACTTAAGGTCATACTCCTTCACAGTCATACCTCCCTGTTTCAAATTCAAGAACTCATCCACCTTCACCTCCCTCAACTATTGAGGAAAGAGTGATCAAGAAATGAAGTCTCGAACTCATCCCAATCCATGGGCTTAGCATCTTCACCTCTATTGTCCTCGTATTAGTTATACCAAACATTTGCAACATCCTTTAGTTGATAGGAGACAAGTTCAACCCCTTTAATCCTGCTGGCATGCATGGCCCTCAAAATCTTGTACATCTCGTTAATGAGGTTCTGTGGATCCTCCTCAACTTTCTCCCTCGTATACACAGATGGGTTCATCCTCAAGAAATCTCTGAGTCGGGCTGCAGCTGAGGGCTCTTGTGAGCTAGAATTAGGAGCCAGAGGACCTTTGGTCGTTCACCTAGGAGGCCATAAACTAAGTCAGCATGGTGATGGCTCCCCTAAACTACACCTCAGTAGTGCGAGCGGGCTGGGGTTGAGCCGGGGGCACCTGTGGGACCTCACCAGTCGTAATGGGGCATCCCCGTCTCCTAGGCTCAGTTTAAATCGGAGCCTCTAGCTAGCTGTTCTCAGCGGATGGGGCTGGGGCATCTTTCTGCGCGGTAGTTCTCTTGGGCAGAATCTTTTGTAAGTGTAAAGTGCATGAGTTAAAATATGATCTCACAAGTTAAACTCTATAGCACGAACTCAGATTATTATAGAAGGGCAACACTTCCTAATGTCCTATAGCCTCCTACTTATGAAGTGTGGTGCACAACACACCCATAAACAAGAATCTACTAAAAACGTCTTCATAGACTCCCTAGGACACTCGAACTCCAAGCCTAGGAGGGACCCTAGACGTGGCTGGCACTTGGAGACTATTGCTAGCCCCCAAGCAGACCACCTAGTCTCATTTGTCTTCACTCAGTCAATTTAATAGCGAAAGAAAAATAGAGTAATAGTACTAATAATCTATATGTGGGCTCAAACTATCCACTTGATCTATCATGAATGGAATGTAATAATAAAAGACAGTCTCTACATAAAGAAGAGATAGGAATGACCCCTCAACATCTAACATCAACATCTATGTCTATGAAGCCTCTATAATACTGTCTTCTACGGTACCATAACAGGCAATGGTTACCAAAATCAAGTAAAAGAACTATCAAATCTAAAGAAAATAAACATCCTCCGGATTTAGGGGAGGACTCACCACTGTCAAGAAATCCAGAATGCTTTGAACCTCAATGGTTAGGCTGCTGAATTCCTCTATCTACAGAATCTACATCACATAATGATGCAACACCAAAGGGGCGTTAGTACGTGGAGTGTACTGTGTGTAAAATAGGCTAAAGTAAAGAGAACAATATAATAGTCACTCATCAATCACTTTTCTCATCTCAGAGTAAAGGACAGGACTCTATTCCCTCACTATCCATCAAACATCAAATAGACACATCACATCGGAGTTCTATCACCATGAAACCTATCTGGGAGTTTCTATAGCCGAGAATGACTACCTATGAGATGATGGTGATACAATGAAAAGATGTCATTGCCACATTCGTCCAGGACCATGATGGGGTAAGGGATGAGTCTCTCGGGGATCTCAAAGAAGTCTGTCAATTCCTCTGTAGGACGAAAAAAATGTCCGCTTTCATGGTCCAATCCTCTCCTATGCTAGTAGCATAGTTAATGAGTACGAGTGGGACTCACTCTTACCCATTTCGATGCTAATACTCCTCCCAGGACTCAGTAAGCTCATAAGTCTATCAGTTCATCGCGAACTTCCATCACTTAGCCCCTATGGGACAGAACACTCATCTCATCTCATCCTCTATCAACTCAAAGGGCAAGACTCTCCTTTAAAGTTAACAATAAATATTCATTCAACTCTATCAACAATATCCTCAGCTATTACAACCATCATTACACTTATCTCAGGACTTAGACTTAGTGAAACATCGCATTTCAACAATCAAGGTTTTAGACATCCCCCTAAGTTTATTATTCAAGTCTTTACAGAGAGACTTTATAAGATTCAAGGTATAATCACATCATAATGCATGTATAAAGTAAACTTTAAACATGATGATCATCAATTTAAGATATAAAATATAATTTAAAAATAGCATTGAAGATATTCTAAAGAAATCACTATTTAAGACTCTAAAGTACCAATTTACATCCTATCTTTACATTGGGGCAAATAAAAGAACAATTCCATGGTTATAGGTAGCCTTTAAATACCTGGTATGAAGGATTTTCAAGTCTTCTCCAAAGAATTGAAGCTTCAAGGGAAACCTTGACCTCTCTTTTTCTTCTCCTCTCTCAAAACATTCATAAGGAACTTGGTAAAATAAAGGTTTGAAACCCTTTTGTATGAAATACCCCTTTAAAATACGTTTTGGGGGTATTAAAATATATTGGGAAGGCAAAATTTCCCTTCTCGATTTAAAAGAAAAAAGTAATTTTCTGGGACACAGTTGCCATCGTAGAGCGCACCAGTGTTTTTGGTGAATTTGTTTTTTGAAAATAGATTCTTCTTGAAAAAAAACAATTTTTAAAAACTAAAACTATAACTCCGCGCCCCTGGCGCATCGCGGAGGGGGTTCAGAGAAGTTATTGTTTTTGCACTTCAAGTGCAATTTTATAATTCGATCCAGTTTGTTTTAAATTGGGTCAAGACCATTTTCTTACTTAATTTTTCATGCTGATCGCAAAACCGGTCTCAAATTTTCCATCAGAGCTTTGAAGACGCATTGTGCGCATGATGTATTTTAGGGATGTTTTAGTAATTTTAAGGGGTGTTACAAGATTATACTTATTGATTCAATATATTTAAACTTTCACACTTACATAAATCTTTAACCATGTTGAAAATCTTGAATATATATATTCATTGCCCCATGTATTTACAAACAAGCTTTTATAGACAAATACATGTTTTGTTGGTTAGTTCTCAATTTTAACTTTATAATTTAAAGTTAACATAATTTAGCACTTACTCAACATATGGCTAAATTTCGAGACAATTAAGCAAAATATGGATCGTAGCTAATTGGTATTCTATACGACTGAGGTTTCGTCTTCCACGCCTTTTATATTCTTGTCAACTTTGATTAAAAATTGAAATAAGTGGAAACATAGGATCACTATCACCCTTATCATTGCTTGATAGAAACACCTAGGTATGTTTAACTCAGGATCAACCAACTAGCCCAACAGTTCAATCATTGAGTCCACAACCGCATTAGGAACATTCCAATCCGATTTGATATTCATTAATCTAACTACTGCAAACATTTGGGAATGCAAATTCCCCTCAGGTAATGGATGACTAGCCTCTTCTAGTTATGTATAGAAGTATCTAGCTTCTTCATTAGGAGCTTCATTAAAGAATTGGTCAGGTTCCATCCCCCCTTGAACTTTGAAAGCATTATTGATCATTTCATGAACTATATCATGTTGAAAGGTGTCATGTTGATTCCTATCAGATTCAAATTTAATCTGACTATATGGTGCAAGCATAATATATTCATCCACAAGCATCGTATTATATAGTACACCATTATGTCCATCTATTTCTCCGTGATCTACCCACATGAAATATCTGGGCTTACATCCCTTATGATACAAGTACATAATAACTTCATGTCACGACCCAAGCCTAGGGCCTAGACGTGACCGGTGAATGGGGAACTCAAAGGAACCCTAAACAAGCCTCATATCATATCATTACACATCCTTGATCACGAAAGCAATAAAAAAAACATAAGAAACATGAACAAGGGGAATTAGGACTAAGGGAGAGAGAGAGAGAGTTCAATACTTAAATAACATAAATGAGTCAAAGCTCAAACATAATACATAACTTATCCAACAACACCTCTAAACATAGATACTTAGCGGGGGCCAAGAAAAAGCAACCGAAGTCGCCCTCATGTCATAAGTATACAATAAACAAAAGAGAGTCTTAATACATAACATAAGAGAATAGTTATTATCCCCGGAATG
This sequence comes from Solanum ossicruentum, assembly GCA_025774065.1. Classification (NCBI taxonomy): domain Eukaryota; kingdom Viridiplantae; phylum Streptophyta; class Magnoliopsida; order Solanales; family Solanaceae; genus Solanum; species Solanum ossicruentum. The sequence goes on from JAOTQR010079033.1 coordinate 73,342, forward strand.
GAGGACTCACCAAAGCCTAACTTGAACAAAACGTCTAGCCATGAGTAGAATCAATAGGAGCTCCAGTTTCTACATGGTAATATCATGTAGGCATAGAGTATGCATTAGTACGTGTGAATATGATAAATATGTGGGATGAAATGCAACAAGAGATAGGCATCATAATCAAAATACATAATAATAATAAGCAATGAATAACATAATAACAATATGACATGTATAAATGATGCGTAAGTAAAACATGCTTAAGTAACTCATGCTCATATAGGATATCATTTGTGAAGGATAGACCAAGTGAAAAACTTCCCAACTCCAAGGCACACCATTTCATGAATGGTGATTGAGGCTTGATACCCACTCAACAAGGCATCCGAGGCTTGACACCCCCTTGTCAAGCTGATTGACACTTGGCACCCTCTCAACAAGGTGATTGAGGCTTGGTACCCCCTCAATAAGGCAACTGAGGCTTGGCACTGCCTCGTCCAGGTGATTGATACTTGGCACCCTCTCAACAAGATGATTGAGGCTTGACACTCCCCTTAGCAAGGCAAACAACTTGCAACGTCATAGATACTTTTCATGAATTCAACATATGTACAACATACTTTCATCATCATAAAGTCATCATATACCTACATTTCCTCTCATCATTGTACATCATATGCATACCATTGTTTCATCATCATTTCATCATCATATAATCATCATAAAATCATTCAACTCATAAAACATGCATTGGACCCATAATTCCTCAAGAAACCCTAGCCGAATATTTTATCAAACACTTGATGAGTGTGTAATAGGAGTAAAAGACCATGAAATTAAAGATGAAATCATGCAAGAAAATCTATTGTAAAACCATCAATGAACACCTTGCAACATCCTCAAGACATACGCATTAAAACCCCTCATCAAATCCAACATTAGATCCAAGATTTAGAGCTCAAAACATGCTAAAACAACCATACATTCATGAACTAAAATCAGTATGCTATAAATTTCTCAATGTACAAGACCCATATTTAAAATCAACTTTAAATCATGCAATATTAGTAAAAAGGAGACTTAGGCACCATGGGTGGAAGGGCTTAATGGTTCAACACAACATATCTTAGCTTTGGAGAAGCTCTTTGGTGAAGATTGAAAATGGAGGCTTGAAGCTTGAAGGAAATCCTTAGTTCTAAATGAGGGTTTTGAGTCTTGAATTTTGGAGTGAAAATATGGTTAAGTGTTTTAGGGAGTATTGGAGAATGTTTAGGGTGATACGAGGGTGAAATATGACTAAGTACAGGTAAAAACATATTTGGTAACACTTGAAATGAGACAAAAAAAACTTGGCAAAATTAAAACTGGTCTGCGACAGAGGCGCGTCGCGGAGCTGTCGCGAATCGCTTTTGGAAATTGAAATTTTGGAAAAATATAATTTTTCTATGGTTGCTCTAAAATCGAGGCTAGACCCTTTTCTCCCTAATTTGGACCCCCTAATCAAGAATATGAAGTCGAATTTTTGAAATAACAATAAATTTTTAGATATATGAAAAACAAGATTCTGGGCACTTCCGAGGCACATTTTGAGGTCGTTTCACTTCATCTGGACTAAAGAATTTTAGGCACCTACATACACTGCAAGGACACCTAACCAATTGATTTCTTGTAAAACTAACAAGTGTCATTGTATGATCGATAAAAGTTCTAACACCATCAATAAATGTAGATTTCATCCGACCATCATTTTCACAATACATGTCATATATCCACAAACGATTATCCATCTACAAAAAATATTCAAATATATTCAAGTTTCAAAAGTGTATGAGTAGAATTTTTCTAAGTATAGAAGTACTAAAATTCAATTTAACAATTATATAAACTCCAAGTTATAAATTATATTCAAATGGGTATAAGTTGAATTTTTCTAAGTATAAAAACTACTAAACTTCTAAATAATATTCAACTTTAAGTTTAGAACTACTTAAATTATATTTTTTTATCCTAAAATATAATAATTCAGCTTTTTAAGTGTATAAGTAGAATTTTTCTAAGTATAAAAGTACTAAAATTCAATTTAACAAGTATATAAACTCCAATTTCTAAATTATATTCTACTTAGAGTTCATACTACTTAAAATATAATTAATATCATAAATATTATAATTCAAGTTAAAAGTGCATAACTAGAATTTTTTTAAGTATAGAAGTACCAAAATTAGATTTAACAAGTATATAAACTTCAACCTCTAAATTATACTCAACTTAAAGTTCATAACTACTTAAAATATACTTCGAATTTCAAATATAATTATAGATTCCTAAAAACAAAAAATGAAAATTCTAAGCAAGATGCAAGTATTTTACAATGAATAAATTTTTAAAAACTAATATATACAACAATTAGAATTTTGAAAGTAAGAAATGCCTTCACCTTTTGTCCTTAGCTTGCGGAGATCGGGGGCTTAATTAGCTTGACGGGCCTAATATATCCTACAATGATGCAAAAAATCTAAAATTCAAAATTTATACATTCTTTTTTGACTTTTCTAAGTTCAACTACAAACTTTAAAATTTAAAGTACAATACATCCAATTAAAATCTAGAAGCCAAACTTAATTAAAATTACAATAGCTTTATATTAATAATTCTAATAAACACAAACTACAATCCAAACTAAATTTTAACTTGGGAACTCACAAATCAATTAAAACAAACACTTCAATTCACTTAAATATTCAAATCAACAATGTTAATACCTTGAAATATACATTAATTCCCTAACAAAACCCAAAACACAAACTAATTCAAAACTCATTTCAAACTAGAATCCAAAAATACTTATTCACAAATTCACACTTAAATATTCGAACCAACAAGGTTAATCACTTCAAATTATACACTTTAATTCACACTACCAAAATCCGCAAATCACAAAGTAATTCAAAATACCAATTCAAAATAGAATCCAAAAATATGTACTCATTCACAAATTCACATTTAAATGTTCAAACCAACAAAGTTAATCACTAAAAATACACTTTAATTCATACTACAAAACCCTCAAATCACAAACAATTCAAAATACCAATTCAAACTAGAATCCAAAAATATATACTCATTCACAATTTTACATTTAAATATTCAAACCAACAATATTAGTCACTACCAATACACTTTAATTCACACTACCAAAACCCCCAAATCACAAAGTAATTCAACATACGAACATCAAACTAAACCCTAAAATCAAAACACAAACTGTCTTCTCTAATTCACAATCAATATAACAATGTCAACAACATATGTAAGCTAAACTAACAAAGATTCAACATTTTTAATTTAAAAAATTTAAAAAATGCAATACAAAAAAGAGAAGAGGGAGAGATGGGAGCTTACAGTTGCTACCGACATGGAAACCACTTGTCGGCGATGAACGGCGAGGGGCGGCGTCAAATGGCGAACAAGCAACAACGTCGACGACTGGCGAAGGCGGCAGTCCTTAGGGTATCATTAGGTTCTGAGAGAGAGAGGGGGGGAGAATGTCGTGGGAAATGTTTTAATTTCGGGATAATATTCACTTAGGGGCGACGGATTACGTCCCCGAGTCTATCGCCCCTTTTAAATAATATATTAATTATAAAAATTAAAATCCATTTTAATTTATTTTTTAGACAAAAAACTATGGAATATACCCATGCTATCCATCACATATTTTTAAGAAAAAATAATAATTAATATAATTATAAAGATTGAAATATTTAATTATGCATTTATTTTTTTTTAAAAAGCGACGGACATTGACACTTTGTGCATCACAACATTTTAGAAAAAAATTATTATTTATTTATTAAAATTTATACGATTAAAATAATTAAAGTTTTAATTTTTTTAAAAAAATATATGTGACGAACTTCATCACTGTGTCCATCGCAATTTATAAAAATATATTAAAAATAATAACTTATTGGAAAAATCCACGAAAATAAGCAACGTACATGTAGTTGCAGTCAATCATTTTTTGTAATTAAAATATTTAAAAAGAAATAAAAAATAAGAGTGACAACCAGTGTCACTTAGTCTGTTGCTTTTTTTTTTTGTGATGTAGACCGTCGCTTTCTTTTCCATCATTTTTTGCAAGTTTTTAGTAGTGAATGCACTAGGATGAATCCTCCAGAGTTCCATGGGTCCAAGGTAGAGGAAGACCCCCAGGAGTTCATAGATGAGGTGTATAAGGTGTTAGCCATTATGGGGGTGAATTCGGAGGAAAAGGCGAAACTAGATGCGTATCAACTTAAAGGTGTGGCTCAAATTTGGTTGTTCAATGGAAGATGGAGAGAGGAAATCACGATGCTATTCTTTGGGAGGAGTTCAAAGCCGCCTTCCTCAATCGGTTATTCCCTATAAAGTTGAGAAATGCTAAAATGATGGAGTTTATGAACCTTAAGCAAGGCTTCATGAGTGTGATGGAGTATGCCCTCAAATTCAATAAGCTTTCCAAGTATGCTCCACATTGGTGGCTGACCCTAGATCTAGGATGAACAAGTTTGTGTCAGGAGTGTTCGACTTGCTGAATGATAGAGTGTCGTGCCGCTATGCTAGTGGGTGATATGGACTTGTCTCGACTGATGGCATATGCTGAACAACTCGAGGGTGGAGAAGCTTAGGAAGAGGAGAAGTGAGGATTTCAAGAGGGCTCAGTATGAGGGTGGTTTTCAAAGTGCTAAGGGTGACCGTTTCCAACAAGTTCACGAATCTCAAGGCTGAGGGTTCTCTAGTGCTCCAAACAAGAGATTTGCTAACAATGGGATGGTTAACCTAAGGTTCCAAGGTGGCAATGGTCAGGCGAGTTTTCCAAAATGCCTAAAATGTGAAAAGTATCATCATAGTAAATGCTTAAAGGATTCAAATGCGTGTTATGGTGTACGAGAGTAGGCCATAAGCTTATTGATTGTCCTTATGTTCGAAATAAAGGCAAGGATGGTCGTCCTCAAAGTCATGGAAGTCATGACGGTCAAGAGGCTCAAGGAGGCCAACAAGGGGGTGCTCTATGACATAATCAGTTCTATGCTCTTCAAGGGTGGCAAGGAGGGGATAAGGTGCCCGATGTTGTTACCAGTATGTTAAAGATTTTTGAATTTAATGTGCATGCTTTGACAAGTCTAGGTGACACTATTTCTTTCATTATTCCTTTGGTGCTAATAAACTTCATGTATGTTCCGAATTATTATGTGAACCTTTTTGGTATCTACCCCCTTTGATGAGTCTATTGTTGCTAGAAGTGTCTATAGGAGTTGTCCCATTTGCATGAATTCTTCTCTTGTGATTTTGTTGAATTAGATATGGTGAATTTTAATAGCATTCTTGGGATGGACCGGTTATATGCATATTATGCTTCTATTGATTATAGAACCCATGGGGTCAAATTCCAATTCCCTAACGAGCCCGTCCTTGAGTGGGAAAGTCATGATGTGGTAGTCAAGGTTAGATTCATTTCTTTTCATAAAGCCCAAAAGTTGATTTCCAATGGTTGCCTCTATCATCTTGTGAGGATTGGGGATGTTGAGTCTAAAATCCTTCCTATTGCGTCAGTTCCGATAGTCAATGAGTTTCTTGATGTCCTTCCCAATATTTTGAATTTATGGTAATGTCTTTTACTTGACCAATGCCCCGACTATGTTTATGGATCTCATGAATAGGGTATTTAAACCCTACCTTGATAGCTATGTGGTAGCTTTTTTTGATGGCATACTGCTTTCTTTCTGGAGTGAAGAAGAGTTTGTGAATTGTTTGAGGGTGGTGTTGTAACTTTGAAGGATGAGAGGTTTTTTGCTAACTATGAAAAGTGAGAATTTTGAGTAGCTAGGAGGTGACTAGAGTGGTTCACTGGTTGGCTAGATTAAAGTTGAGAATGATAGTGTAGTGGCTTAATGGTTTCGAATCCAATTTTGTTGAAGAGGTCAAAATAGAGCAAGACCTTGACCTCGCCTTGCTACAATTGAATGCTTTGGTGGAAAATGGTTAAGTGGAAGTTTTTCTCAAGAGGCAGATGATTTTCGTAAAAATTAAGGTAGGCTATGTGTACTTGTGTTGATGATTAGGTTCACTTGAAAGTCCTACCAATAAAGTGTGTGATTCTATTTAGCAAGAAAAAGGAATTGAGCCTAAGGTTTGTGGGTCCTTATCGAGTGTTGAGGAGAATTAGTAAAGTTGCTTATGAATTAGAATTGCCTAAGTGAAATGGATATGGTTCATCTGATGTTTCATGTAGCTATGTCGAGAAGATGCTTTGGTGACCCAAGTGCTACAAAACACTTTGGGGTTGTGAGGTCCTGGTGGAGATATTGGATGGACATGTGGAAAGGTTGAGGAATAAAGATGTAACATCCATCAAGGTCCTTTGGAGGAATCATCAAGCCAATAACGTCACTTGAGAAACCGACATGAACTTGAAGAAGAGAAGTACCTCTTTCATTTTATTCAAGCTTAAGATAGCAAACTAAGTCCTTTTATGATTTCAAGTCTTAAGTTTCATCCCTCATATCATGTTGGATGCATTCATGTTTACGGTAATTTTGACATTCATGTCGAGACTTTTGAAAATGATGTTTAAATGTAATTGTCACGTTTATGTTAGGTTGAAATATTCATGACTACTTCTTTTATACCTATTTCTTTGACATTCGGGGACGAATATTCCCAAGGGGGAGATATTGAAACGCCCCAAAAATGTGCTCCAAAAATGTCCATAAACGTAATTTCCATATATCTCAAAATTTGTGTGTGATATTGAAAATTCGACTTCACACTCTTGATCAAGGGGCAAAATTGATCAGGAAATAGGCATAACCCGAATTTAAGAAGGCAAATAGAAAAAAAAATGATTTTTGCTAATTTTTCAAAAACAGTGGTGATACGTGCCCTGGCCACAACGTGCTAGGGGCTTGGAGTAGTGTAAAAGTTGCCTTCGCGTTGGGTTTGTCTCGCAGTCTATGAACGGATCACTGCAGTTTTTACCTTATTTTTCCATTTCTGCCCAAGGGCATCGGGGTCATAGCTCCATGCCCACTTAAGCGTGAAATCACCCATGCTTAGTCATTTTTCAACTCTATATCACTCAAAATCCTCCCAAAGACCTCCCCAAGACTTAACCAAATATTTCATCCAAATTCAAGTGTCCCAAGCTTAATTCTGGATATCAAGAAATCCATTCAAGCTTTAAGTCTCCTTCAAGTCTACATCAAGAAAACCAAAGTTTAAGGTATGTGAGTTTCATCCATTAGGTCCTTTCACCCATGGAGCCCAATCTTTTTTTTTTTCATGAAAATTCCATGATTTCAAGTTGTATTTCTTATGGGTATCTATCATTATGAAATATGAGCATGAAATATGTAGGGTATTTGTCAAATATTGTTGATTATACATGAATATCTAGTTTGAGCTTCTACTATGAATAAATCTTTGTCTATTGAGACTATACATGATTCAAGCTCTGAAATCTATGAACTATTGTGATGTTTTGATATAATTTACAAGTTAAAAATGATGTAATTTTACCATGATGTTGGTGGGCTGATTTTCATGACTTTAAGATGTATTGATTTCACAATTTTATGATCTATACTCTTGCATTTTGCATGATTTGAACATATGTCCATATCTGTCAACCACGTGTTTGATAAAATATCTTGACAAGAATTCTTAGTTTTCCTATGACCTATTGCATGATTTTCACAAGTCTCGATTACTGATGAGTTATTGAGTTTTTATGCTAAGGTTTGTGCTCTTGTGAATTGTGAAGCCTACTAGGAGGGGTTATGAACTATGTTATATGCCTTACCCTTTAGTACAAGGACAAATTTCTACATGAAAGAGTTATGAACTATGTTGTATACTTTACCCTTATGCACGATTCGATGTTATGGAATATCTTATACTTATATGAAGGTGTTGTGAACTACATGGTATCCCTAACCCTCATATGTGATTCAATATTACGTATTACTTCATGCTTACATGTAGAGGTTATGACCAATGTTATCTTTCTACCTTCATGTACTATTTATTACCTCATGCTTAAATGTAGGGGTTATGACCTATGCTATCTTTCTACCCTCATGTACTATCCATTATCTCATGCTTACATGTAGGGGTTATGACCTATGCTACTCCTCGACCCTCATGTACTACCCATTACCTACTAAAAGTGGTTATGACCTATGCTATATCCCTCACCCTCTAGTACAAAGTAGTTAAATGATCTATTCATGTTAATTTGTAGTTTTAAACAAGATATGAAAGTACGATTATTCTTAAGCATGTTTCATCCTACACATTGATTACATATAGCATATTGAGCTTATGTTCGTTGAATGTGATTAAGCATCTTGTTATTATGGCTTGCAATTCTTGTTGCATTGCATCCCTCATACTTTGTACATTCAAATATACTAACACATACTTTATACCTACACGATATCACCATGTAGGGACTGGAGCTCCATTTGATCCTCCTCCTCGTCCACGTGGCTAGTTTGGTTATTGCGAAGAAAGCAAGTTAGTGAGTCCTCAATTCCGAGGAAAGTATCTATTCTGATTCATGCTTTATAGAGACTTGCTCTTATGTTTAATACTTATTAAATGAGGGTGAGCTAGGGAAGTGCCTTGGCCCCCACACCATTCTATGTAGAGGTGTCGTTGGAAATTATGTCATGATTTGTCTATGATTTTGGAGCTTGACTCTTATTATGTTATTATTATTATGAATGGTTTCCCTTAGTACCTTTTCTTTTTTCATTTATTTGACTCTTGTGTTTATTTAATTTGCTTACGCAACCAAGGATGTGTACACGATATACTAAGAGGCTTGTTTGGGTTGTCTTCGGGCTTCCCATTCGCCGTGTCATGTCTACACCCTAGGCTTGGGTCGTGACATATCTGTCTAGACACAACTCTTGTATGTTATAACTCAATGCCCTCATCTGGATGGATGCTAAGATCCTTTATAGAGCCACTAGCCTTAGACTCCATCGGCTAATCTTGGAGTCTATTTGCAGAGCCTCTATCTCATCATGCTTTGATTGGGAACCCATGGTATTTGCAGACACAACAATATAAGCACACATGAGTCCTAAGGATTGCAAAAAGAAAAACAAAAACCTAACTAAAATTTATCACAGAAGAAACCACGAAGCCTTGCATATGGGTCGAGAGTAAACTACAGGCTGTATGACATGGGTCGAGAGTCTGGCGTGCAACAGTGCACCCGTGCGGCGTATCGAGGCATTCCTTCATCCAGAGAACAGCCTGACCAAATAGCATATCAAATGGTGTCGCCCTTCCATGGGCTTATCAGAGAAGCGACAATAGCTCCTGACCAGTTGTGCCCCTAGTATACTCCGGCTCCCTTCATAGTTATGTCCTCGGCAAACAACAAGCTCCCCAAACTTAATTGGGTCGGCATGCCTAACTCGGCAAAGCCCATGCAACTAGGGCAGAACAATGCCTTATTGCTATTATCGCCCCCACCCATGTAGTTTGAAAGAGTCGGCACATACGCTCTTGCGTGGTCCTAACACGGTCACGAATTTTAGGTCATGACATTCTCCCCCACCTATTGTTGCGGTGACCTCGATGCAATGCCACTGTATGTAACTCCCCCATCTCCACCCTCGGACTGCCGCACCTTCTTGTGCCATTCTGTATCTCCTTGTGCCATCCCCTCGTGGTCTCGTCCGGAGTTCACACCTTTTTCGTGAGGAATAAAGACTCCGCCCAAAGATCTACATGCTTCCAACCATGAACAAAATGTCCCGCTCTGATACCATTTTATTACGGACTTAGTACTCAAGCTAAGACTTTCGTACGATGCTAGTGAATTTGCTCATGAATCTTGCAAATACTAGCAAGCCTTGTTGCCTAAGATCACTAACGGAACGCTAGATTAGAAAGACAAGAGAACTTTGGAAGAAAGAAAGCTTTGATTGCTAAGAGAGAATGCTTTACATTGCTTATATCTTGCTTGATTTCTAGATGGTTCAAATGAGAAGCCTAAGGGGGGTATTTATACTAGTCCCCTTCCCAAATGGACGGCTAGGATCAATTTGATCCAATAGCTAAGAATGCTAGCCTAGAAGCTTCCTACAACATATCTACGATATTTTGATGTACATGGCTTCCGATTACAAGTGGAAGAACTTTCTAAAGTCTTCTAGAACGTCCTACCCCTCTCTAGTATTCTCTACAGTCTTCTATATAATGCTGGAGAGTTCCAGAGCCTTTCGGAGCGCATCGGACACGTTCTGGCGCAGTTTTGAAGCAGATTTAAGGCGGGACATGTCATGGGGCAATAATAGCAATAACACATTGTTCTGACCTAGTTGCATGGGCTTGGCCGAGTTAGGCATACCGACCCGATTAAGTTTGGGGAGCTTGTCGCTTGTCGAGGACATAACTATGAAGGGAGCCGGAGCATACTAGGGGCACAACTGGTCGAGAGCTATTGCCGCTTCCCCGATGAGCCTATGGCAGGGCGAAACTAGTCAGTATGGTATTTGGTCAGGCTGGTCTGGGGGTGAAGGAATGCCTCGAGACACCATACGGGCACACTGCTATGCGCCAGACTCTCGGCCAGTGTCATATGGTATCAGAGAAGGTTCTAAGGGAAACAATGGCTAGCGACGAAGAGGTTTTTGCTGCCCGCACCGATGAAGTCATGGGAACGTTACCAAGAAGTGCAAGGGTAAGAAGAGTACCAAGAAGGTGGAGAAGTTGCCAACCGATCCAGCCCCAAGCTTTGTTGTCTCCCTTCCAACCACTGACAATTGTGACAAAGAACAAGAGGAGTTGCCGATTGACGTCACTCTCGGGTTGGAATGGGCGCGTGGAGACTGCCCAACAAGTCGTGGAGTTGCTGGGCCATCGCTTGAACCAGATCAATGGAAAACTTAAGACCTTCGAGGAGATAACCCTTGAATAAAATGATAACATCCGCGAAGACATTGATGATCAGCGCACAGCAAAGGAAGAAACTCATGCTTCCTTAGAAAGCGGAACGGAGGCCTTGGAGGAAAGGTTCATGGGCATGTTGGATTCCATGAGCTCTAAGGTGAAGGATTTAGAGGAAGCACTTTAGCAAGGGAGATATGCTGCACCAGTCGTAGAATGGGAGTTCAGGATCGAGGCTCCCAAACCGCCTATCTTCAAAGACGTCCGTGATACCCAGGAGGTGTAGAACTTCTTGTGGCACTTGGAGAATTACTTCAAGTGCAGCAGGATCACCATCATCGACATGAAGATCAATACGGTCGTGGTATTCTTAACGGAGATGGCAATGATATGGTGGAGATGGAAGGACGCTGAAATAGGGAGAAGACTCTACACGATCAACACATGGGAGCAGTTCAAGACAGAGTTCAAGAAGACGTTTTACCCCAACAATGTCATCAATGAGGCCAAGAAGAGGTTCTAGGAGTTGAGGAAGACAGGTTGTGTGAAGACCTATATAAAGGAATTCACTACCCTAACACTTCAAATCACCAGCCTTATGGAGGAAGACATGTTGTTCTACTTCATGGACGGACTACAAAGTTGGGCCAAGATAGAGCTGGAGCGTCAATAGGTTTCCACCGTTGACGAGGCCATTACCCTGGCAGAAGTTCCGACCAAATTCAAGAAAGATAGAGGCAAGGCGAAGGAGATGAGGAGTAGCTATGCCAAAGGTGGGGGAGATCGCAGTAGGGGCAGAGAAGTCCACCCACCTTGGAAGCCGATGCGTCAGACAATTGCCGAGAGGAGAGACCAGCTGCCTAAGGAAAGGGGATGCTACATTTGAAGATGCTCACACGGCTATGCAAGGTGCCCACAGATGAAGAATCTTGGATCTATCCTGCGAGATTATGGGAAGAAGAAGGCCCAAGATCAAGTCCAAAGTTCGGACACCAAGCATGTGGGCATGATCGGGTTATGCGCCGCCACTGCTATGCTAGCCTGTAAGCAGTCGGCTTACCCAATGCAATTTGTGAACATGACCTTAAACGGGAAACAGGTGTGTGCTATGGTGGATACAGGAGCTGAGCCCAACATAATGATCGAGAAGGCCACAACAAGATTAGGTCTGAAGTATAGTCCAAGTAGCACCTGGCTTAAGACTGTTAATGCACCTCCAACGCCGGTATATGGAGTCGCATGGGACATTGACATCACCCTTGGAAATTGGCAAGGAAAGACTAACGTTGTTGTTGCCCCCTTTGGACATATTCTACATCATACTGGGATAGGAATTCTTCCGCCAATGTCCCTCCATGATATGCCCTTACTTCCAAAAGATGTTCATAATGGAGAAGGAAGGGTCTTGCATGGTACTATTGGTCGAAATGCCCAAGATGGGCGGGGTTGCCCTATTATCGGCCACGCAGCTAGTGAGGGGCCTTAAGAAGGGCGAACCAACTTATCTTGCCACCATCGCAAGTTCGAGTGAAAGCGATGGTGCATTAGAATACTTGCCACCCTGCACAGAGAAGGTGCTGGATGAAAATAAATACGTCATGCCAGAAGAGCTACCCAGACACTTGCCACCTACAAGGGAGGTAGACCACAAGATTGAGCTGGAGCCAGGCACCTGACCTCCCGCATACCCACCATACCGCATGGCACCACCTGAGTTAAAGGAGCTTAGGAAGCAGCTAGAGGAGCTCCTTGAAGATGGATACATCCGACCGTCCAAGGTACCATTCGGAGCCCTAATGCTATTCCAGAAGAAGAACGATGGGTCATTGCACCTATGCATAGACTATCGGGCGCTGAACAAGGTGACCGTGAAGAACAAATATCTAATCCCGCTCATAGTCGACCTGTTTGATTGACTTGGACAAGCCAAGTACTTTTCCAAGATGGACTTGAGGAAAGGCTACTACCAAGTATGCATCACAGAAGGGGATGAGCCTAAAACAACTTGCGTCACTTGGTATATATTGTAGAGTGGTTTGTGATGCCATTAGGCCTAACCAATTCGCCCGCTACCTTCTGTACCTTGATGAACAAGATCTTTCATCCCTACCTGGATGATTTCGTGGTAGTATACTTGGATGATATTGTCATCTATAGCCAAACCTTGGAGGAGCATGTGGAGCATCTACGTAAGGTATTCCAAGTCTTACGGGAAAACTAACTATTCGTCAAGCGGGAGAAGTGCGAGTTTGCGCATCCTGAAGTGCACTTCCTCTGTCACGTCATTAGCTAGGGTCAGCTTCAAATGGATGGACCCAAAGTGCGAGCCATAATAGAGTGGGACGCACCCACTAAGGTGACGGAACTAAGATCATTCCTAGGGCTTACCAATTATTACCAGAGATTCATCAGTGGCTAATCCACAATAGTCGCTCTGCTCATCGAGTTGCTGAAGAAAAATAGGTCGTGGATTTGGAGCGAGGGATGCCAGGAGGTGTTTGAACACCTCAAAGCTGCCATGTCTGAGGACCTAGTCCTCGCATTACCCGACTTCTCAAAGACATTTGAAGTTCATACGGATGCCTCAGATTACGCTATTGGGGGCTTACTGATGCAAGACAAACACCATATAGCCTTCGAAAGCTGAAAATTAAACGAGATCGAACAACGAACGGTACACAGTGCAGGAAAAGGAGATGACCGCCATAGTTCATTGCCTTAGGTCCTGGAGGCATTACTTGTTAGGGTCCAAGTTCGTGGTCAAGACAAATAACATCGCCACCAGCTACTTCCAGGCATAAAAGAAGCTTACTCCTAAACAGGCGAGGTGGCAGGACTTTCTAGCCGCATTCGACTACCAAATGGTGTATAAACTAGGGAAAGGCAATGTTGTGGCCAACACTTTAAGAAGGAAAGCAGAACTGGCAGCCATCCTCATCACAACAGCCCACTGCGACATCAAAGAAACCATCAATGAGGGCTTGTCACAAGATCCAGAAGCAAAAATACTTATGGAGTTAGCGTCACAAGGGAAGACCCGACGCTTTTGGATCGAGGATGGTATCCTGCTCACTGCTGTTAGAAGGGTCTACATTCCAAAGTATGGCAACTTGAGGAGGCGGATAATGAAGGAGAGTCATGATTCACTGTGGGCCTGTCATCCGGGGTAGCAACGTATGCGAGCTCTTATAGAGGCAACTTATTATTAGCCAAGAATGCGGGAAGACATCGAGTGCTATGTGCAAACTTGTCTTGTTTGTCAATAGGATAAGGTAGAGCAGTGCCATCCAGGAGGACTTTTGGAGCCACTCCCCGTAGCCGAGCAATCGTGGGAGAGCATTACTATGGACTTTATCACTGGTTTACCGAAGTCCAACGGGTATAGCACCATCATGGTTGTGGTGGACAAATTATCAAAGTATGCCACATTTATGCCCGCCACACCAGCATGTACAGCCAAAGAGGTAGCCCAACTATTCTTGAGAAACATGGTGAAGTATTGGGGGCTTCCACGGCACATAATAAGCGATCGAGACCCGTACTTTACTGGAAACTTTTGGAGAGAGCTATTCTACACCCTTGGCACGTAATTGCACTTCTCAACAACCTTCCACCCACAGACCGATGGCCAAACTGAACGGGTTAATGCCTTGTTGGAGTACTATCTGAGGCACTTCGTAAGCTCACACCAGAGGGACTGGGCCAAGTTGCTCAATGTGGCCCAATTTTCATATAATTTGCAGCGGAGTGAGTCCATAGGATGGACACCATTTGAGCTTGCCACAGGCCAACAACCACAAACTCCTAATTCATTACCGGCAGTATTTGAGGGAAGGATTTTGGGTGCCTACCATTTGGCCAAAGGCTTCGAGGAGAAGATAGACGCTGTCAAGTCGCACCTTGCCAAGGTAGCTAAGCGGATGAAGAAATTCGCCGACCGAACACGATGTCCCAATAACTATAAAGTCGGTGACCTGGTATTGGTGAAATTCAACCCAATACAGTTCAAGGCACTAAGGGGCATAAATCCAAACTTAATATGTAAATATGAGGGGCCATTCCGGATACTTGCCCAAGTTGGAAAGATTTCAAATCGACTAGAGCTACCAGCATCGCTGTGTCACGACCCAACCCAGGGATCGTGATTAGTGCCGATTGGACACCCAGACAAACACTAAACCGAATTTCCAACTATAATAGCTAAGGAATCTACCGAAATTTCGGCAGAGTTTCCTTTGTTTTACTGACGAACCAAACCTACAAATAACAACCCCAGCATATAACAAATACCTATACACATATCTATGCGGGCCTACAAGGTCACCGCTGTGGTAGAACCACCCAACAAGTGTATCATACATACGTAGTCATACCACATGCAATATCCCACACCCACAAGTATCCACAGACCTCTATACGTACGAACTAAATCATAGGATGGGACAGGGCCCTGTCATACCCTCGAATGTACACAAAAGAAAATACAGAAAATAAGTGTAAATGTATATACCAAAAATCTGCTCCTGAGGCAAATGGAGCACTTCAACGGTAGATAGAGATCCTAAGAAAGTGGCTCTCTAGCTTGAACGTCGGTACATGCGGGCATGAAACGTAGCCCCCGAAGGAAGGGGGTTAGTACGAAATACGTACCGAATATGTAAAGCGAAAAGTACAAAACATAAATGAGAGTAATAAATCCAACAAAAATATATGAGTCATACCTGCATGCAAACATCAAGATAATTCTTTATTTAAAATATCAAAGTAATGCATATCGGACGGGAATGATGGCGACCTCCAAACTCGTCCATACCACAGCATAACACCAGAAGTTTCAAATCCCCGAAATCTCTAACATAATTTCCAACTGTAGTATAAGTGAGCCGAGGCGAAGGGGCCAAGCACTCACATCATAGGATAGGTGAGCCGAGGTGAAGGGGCCAAACACTCACATATTGTAATGTGTAGAGGTCATCATGCCCGATAAGTGAGCCGAGGCGAAGGGGCCAAGCACTCACGTGAGCCGGTGCGAAGGGGCCCAGCACCCACACGTCATGATTCCAACATATCCCAAGTCCAGCTCCTTATGTCTCCAAACTAAGCGAAGCCGGCCCATGGGCAAACCGACCTGCCGTATCCAACCTACTTCGAAATATATATA
>JAOTQR010079034.1:0-10836 GCA_025774065.1 Solanum ossicruentum
GAGTACCACAACTTAAACCCATCCACATCCCGAGCCTTAGAACCCACCCACCTAGTCTCTTGGACACACGCTATATTAATATGCCTCCGCCGAAAACATTTTACTAATTCTATGGACTTCCCCGTAAGAGACCCTATGTTCCACGAAGCTATCCTTAACGTGGAAAGACGAGTGTCCCTCTCACCCCCCTACCCCTAACTACTGACCCCAACTGATGACATGACCCTAGTCCGCCATGAAGTCTTGACGCCACAGGACCTAGACTATACACACACTTAAATTACAACTACAACAGTATGAAACAATACTCAGCAAGATGCAACAATAACGGTTGATGCAGCAACAATCTTATGCAGCAAAAATCAACAGTATACACAGAAATATCCAGCACGTTATGTCAACAATGCAACAATATACACAGAAATCTCCAGCAGCAATATGATCAACAGTTTACAACAGTGATAACAAGATGTAAAGACAACACTTTAGCACGCAAATTTAATATGCAAAACGAAGTACCAAGTAGCCAAGACACTGCTGCAAAACAAGATAGAGAACAGGGGTGAAATGATAGAACCTGCAAATCAGAGCAAGAACCTGTCGCCGGATTAGCTAGCCGTGGGTCTGGTTCAGGTCTGCGGCGAGGACCTCAAAACTGCAAATATCCTCGTCGGTCACTGTAAAGCCAAGGCGCCGGAACCAGGTATGTCACCTGAAAATGGAGAAGTGACCGCCGTAGTTCTGGTGGGCAAATCGGCAGCCCTCGACTCGCCAGCAAACGTGGAACGATGGCGACAGCCAGAGAGTTAACACAGATATGCCGGGGAACCAACCGCGAGCACCAGGCGGGAAAAAATGACGAACAAAAGGAGAACTAGTTCTCCGGTCGGCAAGGGTTCGCCGGCGCTCGAGCCAGTAGACAAGAGTTTTCCGGTCAAGAGCGTGGCAAACCCTTGCCGGAAAAGCTCCGTCAGCTAGAAGCTCCGGTGAAAGAGCGTACGAGAGTATGAGAGAGAGAGAGAGAGAGAGCGTATGAGAGAGCGTATGGATAGCTAAGATTCATAATATTATATTGATTATTATATAATTTTAGCGCTTTAAAAATAATTTGGGAATAAATAATTGATACTAAAGATTAAATTATAAAAGGTTTATTTTTTATATATGAAACATCATTAGCAAAACTAAAAATACATTTTTAAACTTACACATTCAAGTTTTGTTACAAATAATGTCCATAAAAATGTTTCTCGAATCAAAACAGGAGAATTTATCAAAATAATAACGAAGATAATAATCATAATAATACTAGTAGCAGTAGTAAAAAAATTTCATGAAAGTCTTTATTATCTTTTTTTAAAAGAGATTTAACTATTTAAGTACGGCAAGCCAAAATTGGGTGTCAATAATCACTGCCTCAATCCAAGGATCAAATCTCTTGGAATACCATCTTTTCTATATAAGGAGGCATCTAGATATTTCATGAAGTATACAAGCCTATGCATTTCAAACCCTTCTTCAATACTCTTCATCTTTAGAAAATCATTGTAATCTTTAATTTTTGTTACCATGAAAGAAAAAGAGATAGAAAAGAAGAAAATTTTGAAAGAGAGGTATGTATTAAAAGAAAAAGAAAAACACAAAAAAAAAGATAGAGAAAATCAGAGTATTAGTTTTAAATTCCTGTAACTATTACTCAATTAAAGGCTTAAAGATATATCTCTTGCAACCCAAGGGGAGTGAACCTAGGATTCACATTAAACCTGAACCAGTATAAAAACATCTGGTGTCGAAGTTTCTTTTTTAAGAGCTTTAATTTCCTGCTTATTTACTTAATTGCTTCAGTCGAGTATCTGATTCATTAGTTGACTATCCGAAGCTTAGGCTTAAATGAAAAGAAAAGTGAAGAAATTTCAATTCACCCTCCCCCCCTCTTGCACTTTCACTTGGTATCAGAGCCTGGTCTCACTAAATTTTTTTGTCTAACCACAGGTAAGAAAAAGATGATGGCAAGTCAAAATCAAACCATTGGTGCATTGTTTCAAGAGGAAACTTCTCAAACCAAGCCTCCCTATTTCAATGGAAAGCACTTCTCTCACTGAAAATTCAAATGGAGACCTTCATCAAGTCCTATTATATTAAGGTTTGGAGGGTTATCAAACTTGGTGACATTCTCATTCCTGCAACCAAGCCTGTAAATGGAAACTCATCAAGTTCTGGAGGAAGTAGAGTTTTGTTGTCTCTAGTCTGGAAAACTATAATGATGAATAAATAGAGATCATCCAGATAAATTCAAAAGCTAAGACTATTCTCCACAATGCCATCAGTGATGAAGAAGATGAGAAATTTTCCAGCTGTGAAATTGCTAAAGAAGTATGGGACAAATTGGAGGTCACTTATGAAGGAATTGACAAAGTAAAAGAAATCATTGTCAGTCTTCTTGTCTATAAATATGAACTATTCCAAATGAAAGAAGGCGAATATGTTGAGAGTATGTTTGCATGATTGAGCAAAATCATTGGAGAAATCAAAGTTGTAGGAAAAGAATATGCCCTTATAGAGCACATAAGGAGAGTTCTAAGAAGTTTACCTCCTCAATGGCATGCCAAAGTTGTTGCACTTGAAAGCATAGATCTAAAAAATCTGACATATGATGAGACTCAAGGATATCTTATTGCTTTTGAGAAAACTTATCTAAACAAAAAAGGCGAAGAAGATGAGAAAAGAAGTTCTTTTACCTTCAAAGCAACTGATGATGTTCAAGAAGATGAAGATAAATTCAATGAGGATGAAATCACACTGATCTCAAAATCTGTCATGGAAATATTTTGGCACAACAGAAATCAAAGAAGAGGTAATCCAAACAACTCTAGAAATAAACAAATTATTAACTAAAATCAAAATGATGGCAGGTATTATTATTGTGGCAAATTTGGACACATTTCAAGTGAGTATCCAGAAGCTAAGAAAAGATATCCTCAGGGATATGGAAGAAATAAAGCATTTAACAACTGGAGTGATGAAGACACGCAGGAATATGATCAAGATGATTCTGGAAATGTGTGCTTCATGGCCATTGGAGAATCCATCCAGGTAAAATCTGATTTTGTAGAAATTGTAATGAATTAAGAACTTTACTGGATTAGGCCGTCACAGATTTAAAAAGATCTTTTGAAAATCTTAGAAATATTCAAAATAAGAAAAGAGCTTAGAAATCAAACTCGATGTTTGGGCTGTTGAAAGAGATCTTTTTGATGAAGAAATTTTTGAATTAAAAAATCTCTAAAAAATTCTCAAAAGTTTTCCAGTCCTAATAAAGAAATTAAGTCAACTGGCTCAAACCAGTCAACATTCTCAAAGTGAATACTATAGTCTGTCTGGATCTGATGAAACTACTAAAAGCTTATGCTATTATTGTGGTAAACCTGGTCAATCCTATTCTAGGTGCAAATTTTGTCTCTCTAAGCCAATTGACATGGTTTGGAAAGTCAAAAACAACCCTAACAAAAAAGGACAAAAAACACATTGGGTACCTAAAAACAAGTAATCTTGTTTTGCAAGAACTCCGCGTGAAATCAAAAGGTAAATGGTATCTTGACAGCGATGTTCAAATCACATGACTGGCAACAAAAATCTATTCAAATTTGTTGCTGACTTTAATGGTGGAAAATTTTGATTTGGCAATAATTCAATTGGAACTGTCATTCGTATGAGAACAATCTCTTTTAACGAAACCTATGATATTACTAATGTTTATCTTGTGAAGGGATTAAGGTGTAATCTGCTAAGTATTAATCAACTATGTGATGCCGACCTGGAAGTAAGATTTCGAAAAACTGGGTGCATTTTTTAGGATGTATTAGGAAAGGAAATTCTTCCATGAAGTAGGGACCAAAATGTTTATATTTTAGATTCAGTCAAAGCATTAACAAACCATATTTGTCTGGCATCCATCTCTGAAGATCCGTGGATGTGGCATAAAAAACTAGATCATGTTAGCATGACATTAATTGAGAAGTTTGCAAGGCTGGATCTGGTCATTGGACTGCCAAAACTGGATTAATCTAAGGACCACATTTGTGATTCATGTCAAATGGGTAAGCAGACAAAAAAACCTTGTCAATCAAAAGATATTATTTCTATTACAAAGCCTCTTCAGCTTCTCCACATGGACTTTTTTGGTCAAACTAGGACTGCTAGCATTGGAGAAAAAGGTACGTATTCGTAATTATTGATGATTGTTCTTGCTTTACTTGGTTTATGTTTTTATCCAAAAAAAGGTGATACTTCGAAAAATTTTGAGTTCTTTTGTAAGAAAGTATAGAGAGAAAAAGGTTATTACATCATCTCCATCAGAAGTGATCATGGAGGAGAATTTGAAAGCAGAGTTTTTGAAAACTTCTGCAATGAAGAGGGCTATTATTCTCATAATTTCTCAGCTCTCATTCTCCTGAACAAAATAGAGTAGTTGAAAGAAAGAACTGAACTCTTCAAGACATGACTAGGATAATAATCTGTGAGCATTCTCTCCCTTACCACTTTGGGCAGAAGTAGCAAGTACGACCTATCACATACTAAATAGATGATTAATAAGGCCCATTCCAAGGAAGACTCCGTATGAACTATGGAATGAAAAGAAACCAAACATTAGCTATTTTCATCCATTTGGTTGCAAATGTTTCATCAACAACAATGATAAGAATAACCTACGTAAGTTTGATCCTCGCAGTGATGAAGGTATTTTTCTTGGTTACTCAAACTCTATTAGAGCATATAGAGTTCTTAATAAATGCACCTCCATAGTAGAAGAATCTATTCATGTTGTATTTGATGAATCTAATACTATTCCTGAGAAAATGAAATTCAGTTAATGAAGAGATTCCTAACAGCATGGTAGTTGCTTCAAAAGAAGCTATAGACAAAGAGCAGTCGAATACTAGAGATGGAAGTTAGCTAGTGATGGAATCAGTTCCAAATGATAGAGAAGTGAACCTGATTACCAAGAAAATTCATTAGTGGGGATGCAAGTGATGGAACGAGAATAAGGGCCTCAAGCAAGAAAAATGCAAATATTGCTCTCATATCTCAACTCGAACCTAAAAAGGTTGAGGAAGCATTAAAGGACAATGAATGGGTTAAATCTATGAAGGAAGAGCTGGATCAATTCGAAAAGAATTAGGTCTTGACTTTGGTTCTCGAACCAGAAAATGTTTCTATAATTGGAATGAAATGGGTCTTTAGGAACAAACTAAATGAAGCTGGACAAGTAACCACAAACAAAGATAGAATCGTAGCTCAAGGTCACTCACAATAAGAAGAAGTCGACTAGGATGAAACTTCTGCTCCTGTAGCAAGGTTAGAATCTATTTGTATCCTCCTTATTTATGTTGCTTCAAAGGTTTTAAACTTTTTCAAATGGATGTCAAAAGTGCTTTTTCTAAATGATTTTATTGAAGAAGAAATTTTTGTAAAACAATCTCTAGGCTTTGAAAATCCAGAATTTCCTTATCATATTTTTAAATTGTCCAAAAATCTCTATGGACTCAAACAAGATCCAAGTGTTGGGTATGAGTGTCTAATAAGTAAATTCATGTTATCCCATGGTTTTTCTCAAGGAAGCATTAACACCATTCTTTTTATTGAAAAATCTTCCTCTAACAATACTATCATTCAAATTTATGTTGATGATGTTATCTTTGGGAGTACTAGCCTTAATCTGTGCAAGGACTTTGTCAATCTTATGCAAAGTGAATTCGAAATGAGTATGATGGATGAGCTAACCTTCTTTCTAGGACTTTAAATCTTTCAAATTAATCAAGGTATCTTCATTTGTCAAAGCAAATATGCTTTGGAACTAGTGAAAAAAATTGGTATGGAAAATGTTAAATCAATTAGCACTCCCATGAGTCCTTCCTGCAATTTGGATCTTGATCTTAATAGTAAGAATATTAAGAATCTAAATACAGAGGTATGATTGGATCTTTACTTTGTCTCACTTCTAATCTTCCTGACATTATGTTTAGTGGGTGTAAATATGCTAAACTTTAATCTGCTCCTAAAGAATCTTACTTAACTGTTGTCAAAAGAATTATTTGCTATCTGGTCCGAACTATCTCTTTTGGCCTATGGTATGAAAGATTTATACACTTAATCTTGGTGGATTCTCATATGCAGATTATGCAGGTAATAAAAGTGGATCGAAAAAATACTAGTGGCTCTTGTCAATTCCTTGGAAATTGCCTAGTCTCCTGGAACAGCAAGAAGCAAAATTGTGTTTCAATTTCAACCACTAAAGCAGAATATGTGGCTATTGAATTGTGTTGTGCCCAGGTTTTATGGATAATTTCAATTAACTGATTGTGATATAATTACTAAACCTGCTCAATTGCAATGTGATAATTCCAGTGTCATTTGCTTGTCAAAAAATCTGGTGCATCATTCTAGAGCTAAACACATAGATATTAAGCACCATTTTATTAGAGATCATGTTTTAAATGGAAATATTGAAATCATTTTTGTCAACACTAAAATCAATTAGCAGACATTTTTACAAAACCACTTCTTGAAGAAAGATTTTGCAATCTTAGAAATTTTCTAAATATTATTTCCAAACCTGTATAATTTTTTGGGAAAATTTTTTATATTGTTGACCGTATTTGATTTAATTTCAGCACTTGGTAATTATTAGATGCATTATTGCTAAATTGATTTTGTTTATTTTTTCAGGCAATATTCTGATTCTTCATTAATTGCTCTGCATTAATTGTGATGGCTGGCATTTGAGTTTTCCATATTCCTTTTTGTGTGTCAGTCGCCTTTCCTTTCACATCCCGTCGATTCAGTTTGTTGCCCTTTTCATTTCAACTTCCATCCCCCTTTTCTTCTTTTAAGTCTCCTCTCTCTTCCTCTTCTCCTCACTATTTCTCCTCATCCCGTATGTACTTCACTATGCCTCCTCGTAAGAGTTCTAGGAATAAAGGAAAGGGTGTTGCTCATTCCCCTATTCCCTCGACTCTGAAAATTCTTCCACCCCTTCGTCTCCTCCTTCATCAAACTCTCCTCCTGCTTCTACTTTCAAACGCTCTGCCCTGCTCATCTTTCTAGTGATCAGAAAAAGAAGTATAGGTTTGATTTTGAAAATTCCCTCGATATGAAAACTGACTTTTGGTATTCCCTAAATGAAACTCTGTTCCAGTCCTTGAAATCCAAAACCATTTTCCATAGACGCATTGCTAATCTTCTCCTCCTGCTTCTACTCTCAAACGCTCTGCACCTGCTCATCTCTCTAGTGATCAGAAAAAAAAGTGTAGGTTTGATTTTGAAAATTCCCTCGATATGAAAACTGACTTTTTATATTCCCTAAACGAAACTCTCTTCCAATCCTTGAAATCCAAAACCATTTTCCATGGATGAATTGTTGACATTGATCTTCTCTTGACTCTTCATTGTCCCATTAAGGAGTTCTTTGAATTCCAAGGATGGGCTAAAATTTTCTCCTCCCCTCGAAAAGTTGTGTATGAAGCCCTTGGTTAGATTATTCTATTCAAATCTCTGCTCTTCAAAGCCTGGTGAAGTGGAAACCCTAGTTCTTGTAAGCGAATCTTTCTGGACTGTGATATTTTGGAAGAAATTCTTGAAATACATTGCTTTCGCTTTTCTGATTCTATCAAGAACTCTTGGCCCTCTAAGTTTGAAATGACCTTTAAAGAGGCAAAACGGTCCCTCTACTTTAACCTTTCTGGTCCTTGTCCCTCAAATCCCGGCCCCAAAGATGTCTCCCTCGAAGGTCGTGTAATTGCGCATATTGTTGCAACCATTCTTCTCCCAAGATCAGGTTCCTTCTCATCTATGTTTGTTCGAGACACTTTCTTCACCTATTGCCTCCTCTCCAAGAAACGACTCAAACTTTCCTCCTTTATTTTCAACTATATATGATAAACTTCACCATCGATCCTCCTAGTCTTCCCTATGGGATTCTCTTATCTCGAATTTTTGAGGCCAGTTATGTTTGCCTTACTGATATCCCATCTGTTACTGTGAAACAGTGCTACAACTCTAGGACTTTTGGCAGTATGGACTATGTACTCTCCAACAATGCGTGAGTCCTAAAATCTGACATTGTTGCCCCTGTATCCCCTTTAGATCCTTATTAACCAACTCATGTTCCTCCCAATCCTTTGGACTCCAAGCTTTTTGACAATCTTTTGGCTAAAGTTTCGGGGATGGATGGAAAGTTTGAAGTCCTTTAGTATGTTCTTTTCTCCAGTCATTGCATGTTTGGCTCTGTTGCTGATTCTATCACGAAAATTAGGGCATCCCCCAGGGAAACTAGTATAGATGTTGCAAAGATTAGACTGAAGTTGAAACAAGTTGTCAAGGATACTGCAAAGTTTGTTCAGAAGGTTCAGACTAGTTTAGATGAATTATCAACCTCTCTAAATGCTCTGTTTGAAAATCTAAAATCTTCTATTGTGAATACTTTGTCCTTCTTTCTTAGGCCTCATGGATGATATGTTTTTTCTTTTGTTTTAGACTTTTGCTAAGGGCCTGCTTGCCCAAACTATGGCTATCTATTATAGACTTTTGTTTTTGCTTATTATGACTCTAGTGTCCTTCCTTTTTGCTGATGCCAAATGGGGAGAAAAGTAATATTATAATATTATTATATCTTGCTTTATTTCTCGTTAGTATTTTTTTCCTTCTTGATGTAGTCAACTAGCAGGTATCAACTCAAGGGGAGAATATAAATAAATAGTCGACTGTTAACTAACTATTCAGGGGGAGTTCTTCGAATCAGTCCTAAAGCAGTCAACTATCTTCAAGGAAGCTGACTACATAATCAATTTTTGTCATCATCAGGGAGATTGTTGGTGCTAATCTATTTTGAATGACGACCAATTTCATGAAAAACACAAAAAGAAACAATCCTGACGAAATGGCAAGAAAATTAAGACAAATAGATAAGTCAAAGTTGGAAATCAATCAAAGGAGCTCATTATGGAAAACCAAATCTGATGAAGGAAATCAAGTAAAAATATAAAGGATAAGTCCAAGAAAGATCTACACAAGATTATAAAAAAGACTCAAAATTAATCAAGGATCGTCCCAATCAATCAGGAGAGAAGAGAAATTACAATCAGAGAAAATCAAGGAAGATCTGGATGTTGAGAAGAATCAGCAAGACTATCAATCAAGAAGAATCTGAATGTTGAGAAGAATCAAGAAGATTGACAGGAAGATTATCTTTCCTTAAGCCTTATCTTTATTCATGGAAAGAGGACTTATCACTGCCTCAATCGAACGATCAAATTCCTTGGGATGCCATCTCTTCTATATAAGGAGGCATCAGGATATATCATGAAGTATACAAGTCTACTGCATTTCAAGCCCTTCTTCAGTACTCTTCATCTTTAGAAAATCATTGTAATCTTTAATTTTCATTACTGTGAAAGAAAAAAAGAGAGAGGAGAAGAAAATTTTGAAAGAGAGGTTTGTATCAAAACAAAAAGAAAATCACAAAAAAAAATCAGAGTATTAGTTTCAAATTTCGGTAACCATTACTCCATTAAAGGTTTGAAGATATATCCCTTGTAATCCAAGGAGACTGGACCTAGGATTCACATTGAATCCGAACCAGTACAAAAACATTTGTGTGTCGAAGTTTCTTTTTTATGCACTTTAATTTCCTGCTTATTTACTTAACTGCTTTAGTCGACTACCTAATTCATTAGTTGACTATCCAAAGCTCAGGCTTAACTGAAAAGAAAAGTGAAGAAATTTCAATTGACCTCCTCCCTCTTGCACTTTCAACGACCCGAACCTACATGGCGAATGGGAACCCAAAAATTCCCAAACAAGCCTCATAGCATCTATCCACACATCATCGGTTCGAAGTGTACATGAAATAGTGAACACATAGTTCTAAGGTATAGGAAAATAGGACTCATGCTATAGGGAAACCATAGGGATAGGGATTAACATGGATTCACATAACACATAAAGACTAAGAGGCGTATAAGTATGACTCACTCTATGAGGGCAATACGAGACATAGGATATTACATATCATAACATGAATCCATAACATAAGCTCATAATCAATCAATAATGACATAACCATTACATAATCATATCCATAAACATAATCTTCGAATAGAACTGTTAGCACATAATCGTAAGGGAGTTTACAAGATGTCCAACAATGCCTCTAACCATAAGATAGGACAGGGGCCAAGACATATCCTGGGCTCACCCTAAAAGTAAATAACATAAACTAAGCACCATAGGTAGAGGAATGGTGGTTTGTCCTTGGAAGATAGGACTCACTACAACAAGTGTCTCAAGATCCAAATCTAGCTGTCACACGGTAGATGGAGGTAGTTGTCACGACCCAACCCAGGGACCGTCATTAGTGCCGACTAGGCACCCAGACAAACACTAAACTGGATTTCCAACTATAATAGCTAAGGAATCTATCGAAATTTTGGCAGAGTTTCCTCTGTTTTACTGAAAAACCAAATCTGGAAACAGCAACCCCAGCATACAGGAAATATCCATACACATATAGACGCGGGCCGACAAGGTCACCGCTGCGGTAGAACCGCCCAACTAATGTATCATACATACATAGTCATGCCATATGCAATATCCCATACCCATATGTATCCACATACCTCTATACATACGAACTAAATCATAGGACAGGACAGGGCCCCATCATACCCTCAAATATACATAAATGTAAAATACAGAAAATAAGTGTACATGTATATACCAAAAATCTGCTCCTGAGGCAAAAGGAGCACTTCAACGGTAGATAGAGATCCTAAGAAGGTG
>JAOTQR010079035.1:0-10833 GCA_025774065.1 Solanum ossicruentum
ACATACATATACATATCCTATTTTTGTGGGATGTGGGAAGTTATGGATTAAGGTGAAGTCTTAGTAGCCTCGAATCGATAACTTCCCGTATTTTTCATCACAAGGTTTTCTTGTCGTGACTACTTTTTCTTGTGATATTTACTTTTTCGTTGAACCGGCATGTTTAGGTAGTGTAGATAATGTGTAAATTCATAGTAGTGTTATATTTTGGCATATGCATAGTCATTAGATGCTTTTCAAAGTTTTGATGAAAAATTACGTACCCTCAAAATTTTTGAGATTGTGATTATTGATGCAATCATACATTTTGAGTATCTGACAATGTTTGTTCTGATAATGTGAAGGTAAGATAAGGCTTGAAGCTTTACCTGTGTGCCTATACTTGATTGTGGGTGCAATGCCATATGCTTTGTGAGCTTATTCTACTTCATTCATGTTTCTTGTATGGACTCAAAACTTGCCTTTGTACTCTAAGATTGTTTTGGTGATGTAGTTGATTTGGAAAGGATCTTAGGCCTTTGTTTTTTGAGTGAACCCACTTTTAGACTAAGTGACCCACCGAATATGTAAGTGAATCCCTTATTCCAATTTTTTGACATTCTCATGTACTCATTCTTTCTTGACACCTTGCTAGCTTAACCTTTTTTGATGAAATACTTGATGTTGGCCCTGGTCTATCTTTGAACATGTGAACCTTAATTGAGGCTAAAAACCTAAGTTGAGGTGGGCCCTAAATTGTGGCCCTAGTTTGGAGAATGGATATTATGTACATTACCTTAGGCTAAAAACCTAAGTTGAAGTTGGCCCTTATTATGGTAAAGTAATGACAATGAGGTCATTAG
Source organism: Solanum ossicruentum (assembly GCA_025774065.1). NCBI lineage: Eukaryota > Viridiplantae > Streptophyta > Magnoliopsida > Solanales > Solanaceae > Solanum > Solanum ossicruentum. Next base: position 843 of record JAOTQR010079035.1, read on the forward strand.
TCAGGAGATAAAGAAAGAAATGAAAAATCATGAGTCGACTGAAGAAAAAGAAAAGATAAGTGCATTGAATTGAGAAAAAGTAGCAAGAAATGAGTTTAGAAATGAGGCACAGCTGAAAATAGAAAGAAAGCACTCGAGAAAAGTTTGAAATAGTAGGATAAGAGTGGATTAAATTAAAACGGTTGGGTTATGAAAGTAAAAAGTGTTGGTAAACATGGTTCAAGGATAGCTTTTAGTCACTACATGCCTAATTACCATACTAAAGACTCCTGAACCTATCTTGCAAGCCCAAAAGTCCTAAAGTTATCCATATCAGCTTCATCACCAAGTCAGAAGATGCATATAGAGGCAAACTTATAGTGTTAGTTAGTATGTATGAATTTCAATCGTGAGAGTGAGAAAGCTTCCTCAGTCCTTGAATTATAAATGCTTCTTGAATGAGTAAGAGGGACTTCTTTTCTGTGAGGGCATATCTACTACTTGATTAGCATATGGATGCACTAGCAATTGTGGATGGCTGATGCTCCAGAACCTACCATTGTTGGGTTGCCAGATCTATCTTCATATTTTGTTATGCTAAGTAACTTTGCAATCTGGTTTTGATAATGATTAGTGGGTACCTTAATTAGAGGAGTTGATGTATATGTCATTAGTATAGCTGCTATGTGTTTCTCTTTGTCTATGTTTATTGAGTTATTGCTTGAGGACAAGCAACAATTCTAAGTTAAGCGTGTCGATGTGCTTTCAAAATACAACACATTTGATGCCTAAAACAAAGGATTTTGTGAGTTCTTAATGTGGATTTTTATGGTTTTTATGTGTTTTTGTTTTATTCTTGTAGAAAAGTTAGGTTGGCATGGTTTTTAACAAAAGTTGTAGATTTTTATGAATCATGGGACATATGAGCTAACCTATGAGTCATAGCGCAAGCTATGAGACATAGGTTGAATCATACTAAGAAACAGAGAAAAAAAATCAAAAAATATCTAAGAGGAGGACACCCTTATGAAGCCATCCTACAAGTCGTACGTCTCACTACGATTCGTATGGGGGGTGTGGTAGAAGGAATCAGAGAGACAAAATATTGGGCCAAAAGCTGAAGGTCGAGACTGTGAGAGGAGCACAAGCTATGACTTATACCAGTGGGTTGTACCAGTTGAGTCCAAGATGCCCAGAACCTGATTCGAGACCCCTATTACGACTCGTAGGCCATCCTATTCCAACTATATTTTCTATATAATTTCAAGGGTTATTTTGGATACACTATATATAGTTTAAATTAGGGTTTTATTAAATAGAGATTCGAACTAGAGAAGTTTTTATCATCTTTGAATATTCTCTCAAGAAAACTCTTAGGTTTTTAGCTTAGATTATCTTTTGCTCTTTGACACCAAATTTTTGGGATTGTAAACCTTGTTTTGTGCTCATCATCAAGCTATCAAGCTTTTGGTTTGCAACTTGTGGTGTCATCTTCATTGCCTTGTGTAAAATTCTCAATCATGTCATTTATTTGCATTTTTGCTTGTTTTGCCTTAGCCATGAGTATCTATGCACCTACAACTTGGGGTTTTGGGAACCAAGGATATTTAACTTGAGATAACCTAGGTTTATTGTACTTCTATTATTGGGGTTTTGCATGTATTTTTATTTCTCTTCATATTTATTGTTGTTTGGTGGTGGGAAACAGCAAACTCCGCCTACTATCATGATCCCGACCAACGTAGGGATGAATAGGAAAAGGGAAATAGATGACATGATTCGATTGCTGTGTTCTTTTGTAATCAATCAAACCTAAACAAGGGGAGGTTGACTAAGACAATAGGTAATGATTAGGTGGCACGCCATAGTAGCTGACCATGTGTCATGTTAAAATTCGACCTTCACATTCACAAGAGGGCTGGTAGAACCTAAGTTACCATCCTGCATACGAGTCTCCAATTGTAGTTATGCTATCTAGGGTAATCGAGTTAACAAACCATGGGGAACACAATTCCAAAGTTGTCCCTAAAATTGAGTGTTTCCCCTCATCGTAGCATAGTATTAATTTTCCTTTTGTTTTTGAATCACAGAAACCCCCCCCCCCAATTTAGAGATTTTAGTTATTTATGCTTGAAATGATTAGTAATGAAGTCTTGTAGTCGAGCCCCGTATTCCCTCTGGATTCGATCCTAACCTTCAGTTAAGTTAATTACTGACAGCCACTTTCTTATAAAAGCATGAACATCAACAAGCCTCCATAACCAGATAAGGAAAAAACAAAGTTATTTCTCTTTTTTCAAACCACCAAACCGAGGATATTCAAAGTCTACCATATAGAGTCTATAAAGAAGCCATACCAATTCTAGAGTGATAGCTCTTATTAGTCTCATTAAGAACCCTCTTTCTCAAGTCATCAACACTAGGCACAGGCAACCTACCTTGGAACCTAAGGGCACCATCTCCAATTTGGGAGAAAACCTCCACCTTGCCAACTCTCACCAAAGCCTTCAATTCTAACAAGGAGGGATCAAGACCTTGCTTTGCTTCTAACTCATTAACCAAGGAATGTTTTGTAACAACCAACAACCACAACACCACCATAATCAACCTCTTTCAACCTAAACCTCAATCTAGCCAATCGATGTACCTCCCTAGTCACCCTTGCTACTACCATGAATATGAACTAGGCTACCCGTGGACACCCTACTCAAAGTACCAACAACAATATTAGTTTTACTGGGGTGATAATGGACACATATACCATAATCCTTAAGAAGTTCTAACTACCTTATTTTTCTCAAGCTAAGATTCTTTGGGTCAACACATATTGGAGACTCTTGTGATCGGTAAACGCATCAACATGCACCCCATACCAATAACGACATCAAATTTTTGAATCAAATACAATGGCGGCCAACTCAAGGTCATAGATTGGATAATCCTTCTCATCATCTCAAATTGTCTAAAAGCATAGGCTATCACCTTATAATTTTGCATCAACACTCAACCCAAACCAATTTGGGAGGCATCACAATATACAACAAACCCTTCCAACCCTTTAGTAAAGACAAGATAGGAGTGGAGATAAGCCTATCCTCCAAGGTTTGGAAACTCTTTTCATAGTCATTGCTCCACACAATTTGCCTTGTTTTTGAGTCAACGTACTCATGGGAGAAGCAATAGAAGAGAACTCATTCAGAAAGCTCCAGTAGGAAGTCACTAAGCCCAAGAAACTCCTAATGTTCGAGGTAGTCAAAAGTCAAGGACAATTTCTAATCACATCCATTTCCTTAGGATCCACCTTAATACCATCTCCCAACACCACTTGACCTAGAAATGTAACCTCCTTCAACAAAAAATCACACTTCTTATACATTGCATACAACTTCTTTTTTCCCGAGATTTTCATCATTAGCCCAAAATGGTTCACATGAACATAATAAATCAATACTTCATCACTAGGGACCACCACAAACAATATAAAGTAGGGATTAAAGACCCTATTCTTAAGACCTATAGACGGAACTAGTGTATAAGTCAGACCAAAAGACACCATCCTAAATTCAAAATATCAAAAAGGACATTCAGTAACTCATTGATCACCGAAAACAACTCAATAGAAATAACTTAGGTTCAACACCCCTAACTCTTACTAGATGATAAATGTAACCCTTAGAGATCATTTGTACCTTAAGACAAGAAATAGACTTACCCCTTCACGTCCACCTTACAATCCCCTACTCAATGATGGGTTTATCAGACAATTGGAATCTAACTATACGGGCCCTACAATCAATGGAGACACAACATCTATACAATGAATCCAACCAAAGTATGGCATCAAAATCCACCACATCAAAACCAAAAGTCACAAGGCAAGACCTAGTGCAATATGAACACATAACAATAGCTATGAACTTTCTAACAACAATAGACTCAACAGAGGAGTATACTCCAATTGTTCACCAACAACTCGAGGCATACTAACCCACTAGTAACAAGAAACAATAATGAAAGAAATAGTGGCACTCGGGCCCATCAATTCATACACATCAAAGCCAATGAAAATTTTAGCATACTGGTAGCAACATTGGCCGTCTCATCCCCTCCTTTCCTCCCTTGAAGATCATAAAATTTAGAGTACCGTGGGGCACCACCTTGGCCACCTTAAGCCTCTTGATCAACATGATGATCTTGCACTTGTAGTCGACCATCTTTACTTTCATGTGACCGTGCGGACAATCCAGAATTTTTGGGCCCATTTCACCACACCCAAAGCATGCACCTGTGTTCCTCCAGCATGCCCCACTATGATTCCTCCCACATTTTAGGCATCTAAGATGAGTCACCCCATCATAACCCCCTTTACCCTTATTGTGTTTACAAGGGCAATCTATTACCTTGCGACCTATCTCCCCACAAGCATAACAAGCATTTGCACCCATGAAGCATGGACCATCATGGCCTCTTCAAAATCTCGGGCACCTAGCATAAAGAAGCACACCACCACTACCTCTGAGACTCTGGAACTTACCCGCAAAACGAGCCCTCTTGGCCTCACTATTTCTCCTCTTACCATTTGAAGTCTCTGGGGCACTCACTTGTTGATTGAGTTTAGTTGTTAATTTGTCACCACATTGGTAAATACCTAAAGAGCATTGTGAATCTCAACATTCGATATATCACCGTCTTGAGTAGCTCAAGACATATTCTGAAAAGCAAAGATTAAAATAAGAAATAAGCCTTAGGGGACTTAACTCTATCGCACAACATACATCAAGAAGAAAGAAAATATTTCCTAAGAACACCTCATAGCCTCCCATTCATAGTCTTGGTACACTTAACAACCATGAAAAGAACTATATTCAGCACAGCGTTTTGGACTTCAAGGACCATTAACAACATTGTTCTCTGTTACGAGTTTTGCCACGACCCAAACTAGGGCCTAGATGTGACATAGCGCATAGGAAACCAAAAGGAATGCCAAGCAAGCCTCTTAACATATTATTAAACTTCCTTGGTCATGGAAGCAATTAAGCAAAATAAAAGAATTGAAATAAGGGCACAGGGACTAAGGGAAAACTCCATTTCATAAAACATCAAGAGTGTCAAAGAGAGTCAATCCGATAATATCATTACATACTTGTCCGACAACACCTCTAAACATAGAACATAGCGGGGGCCAAGATAAGAAATCAGGCTTACCCTCATGATAATAAAGATAGGTTATTCTAATTTAGAATAGATAGTCAAAACATAAGCATGAGAGAAGATAGATATTGTCCTCGGACTTGAGGACTCATCAAGAGTCAACTTGAACAATTTTTCTAGCCATGTGGAGGAGAATTAATGGGAGCTCCATTTCCTGCATTGTAATATCATGTAGGCATAGAGTATACATTAGTACTTTTGAATGTACAAAGTATGTAGGATGCAATTCAACAAGAGATAAGCAACGTAGGTAAAATGTAATACATAAGCATTGGATAACATAATAACAATATGTAATGTATGAATAATGCTTGAAGCAAACATGCTTATATAAAACATATTTCATGTGTAGGAATAGACCATAATCATAGACCAAGCAACTTAATCCATAGAATCCAAGGTAGACCATCCCTTAGAAGTAATTGAGGTACCAACACCTTAATTTGTTGATGGCTTACCACCCCCATCCTAGCCGATTGAGGTACCAACCCCTCAATTTGTTGATGGCTTACCACCTTCATCCTAGGCAATTGAGGTCCCAACCCCTCAATTGGTTTATGGCTTACCACCCCTTTCTTAGGTAATTAAGGCATCACCCCTCAATTGGCTATGGTCAACTCACATCACAATAGATAATTCTTATGGAATCAACACATGCATAACATCCTTTCATCACTATAAAATCACCTAACTCATATGCCAAGAATTAAGCCTTCAACATCTAATGATATTTTTAGCCGGACCTTTTATCAAACACTTGGTGGGTATGCAATGCTAGCGTAAAACATGCAAGAAAACTTAATGCAAAACCGCCAGAAACACTTGGTATTATCCTCATGTAACATATATCAAAACCCTTCATCAAATCTCAAGATAGATCTAAAATTCATAGCTGAAAACATGCCTAAATAGTCATACTTTCACCAAACCCCAACATAGTTCATACTCAAGTTCATAATAGCAGAACATAAATAAATCAACATAATAACATGTAATTTAGGTAAAAAAAAAAAGGAAGGTTGAGCACTATGAGTGAAAGGATCCAATGGTTGAAACTCACATACCTCAACTTTGGAGAATCACTTGATGAAGATTGGAAATGGAGACTTGAAGATTTAGTGAAATCCTTAACATCTGGATGAGATTTGGCACTTGAATTTTTAGATGAAATATTTGTCTATATGTTTGAGAGAGTATTGGGGAATGTCTTGTAAGATATGAAGGTGAGATATGGATAAGTATAGGTATATTCCCGCATGGGAGAACTTAGGCCCAAGACCCAAAAGCCTTGGACTGGAGAAAGAAAACTGACAAAAAAATAGGCTCTCCACGCCCCTGGCGTGTCGCACCTAGGGCGCCTGGACACTAGAAATTGCTCACTTTAAAATTTTGAACTTTTATACTATTGCTCTAAAATTAGGGTTAGACCCATTTCCCACTCAATTTTTCCCATTGAACAAAAATATAAAGTTGAATTATCGATATCAAGCATGGATTTGAGATATATGGAAATTATGATTTCTGATACTTTTGAAGGACTCTTTTGGGCACTTTTTCGGATCGTTTCAAGTGACACAGCAAATGGGAACCCGAAGGGACTCAAACAAGCATCTTACCTTATCAATAGCACATCCTTGGTCGTGAAAGCAAAGTAAACAACATCAAGAGATAATAAAAATGGATAAATGGACTAAGGGAAGCCTTTAGTAGCATAAGACAGAATACTCAAGAGTCAAGATCATAGAATAATTACATCAATTGTTCCAACAACACCTCTAGCATAGATTGGGTGGGGGCCAAGACACTTTCTAGGCTCACTCTCATAGTCCAAATGTTCAACATAAGAGATAACAAAAGCAAGAGTAGCAAAGCTAGTGTCCCCCAAACTTAAGGACTCACCATAAGCATATCTTCAAGGTTCCAAACTAGCCACGTGGATGAAGATCATGAGGTTCTCCATTTCCTATATGGAAAAATCATGTAGGCATAGAGTATGTGTTAATATGTTTGAATGTACTAAGTATGTTGGATGCAATGCAAGAAGAAATAGCCAACATAGTCAAAATGTATAGTAATAAGCAATGGATAAGTATAATAACAATATGGTATGCATGATTAATACTTGAAGTAAAGCATACTTGTAAGCCATCTGCTAATATCGAACAAAATAAATTTTTAGGAAGAGACCATATCTATCCTAGACCAAATGAACTGTTACTTGGAATCCAAGGCATGTGAGCCCCTTGTAAAGTGATTGAGGTATCTGCCCCTCAATATTGTAGTACTGGATTGCCACCCACCGATAAGGCCATTGAGGTACAGAGCCCTCAATAAGGCAGTACGGGCTTGCCACCCCCTTACAAGGCAATTGAGGTACATACCCCTCAAGAAGGTAGTATGGGCTTGCCACCCCCCGACAAGGCAATTGACATATTTACCCCTCAAGAAGGTACTACGGGCTTGCCACCTCCAACAAGGTGATTAAGGTTGGACACCCCATCAACAATTTGATTGGCCTTGTAACCCCCAACAAGGTGTAGTCAACTTGCTACACTAGGTACTTTTCATGAATTCAACACTTATATACCAATCCTTAATCATCATAGAGTCACATGATTCATAATCCATGCAATAGACCATGAATACCTTAAAAATCCTTGGCAAGACATTTTACCAAACACTTGGTGGGTATGCAATGCCAGCTCAAATCATGCAATTAAAGATTGAAATCATATGAGGAAACTCAATGTAAATCCACCCACCAAGTTATGGTAACACCATCATGCAAGATATATTGAAACTCATTATCAAATCTCACAATAGATCATAGTTTCATAGCTCAAAACATGCATGTCAAAGAATGTTTCTTAAAACCCCGACATAGTTTATAGTCATAATTCATAAAAAAAGACACCTATAGATAGTCAAACTTGGAAACATGCAATTTACATAGAAAGGAAGGTTAGGGGACTATGGGTGAAAGGACCAAATGGTTGAAATCTACAGACCTCAACTTTGGGGATTCCCTTGATGAAGATTTGAATGAGATCTTGAATCTTGAATGAAGTTCTTGAGATCCGAAAATGAGTTTGGACACTTGAATTTAGATGAAGTATTTGGCTAAGTGTTACAGAGGATTTTGAGAGTGTATTGAGTGATATAGAGTTGAAAATGACTAAGTATAAGTGTTCTTACACATAGGTTGGCATGGGCCCAAGATTCCAAGGCCTTAGGCCGAAAATGAAACACTGGGAGCAAAATAACATTTGTCCGCGCCCATGGCATGTGGCGACAGCATCGTAGATCAACATTGTATAAGCAAATTTTTGAAAATTTATTTTTCGCTATGGTTGCTCTAAAATCAGGTCTATACTAATCTCCCACTCAATTTTGCCCCCTGATCATGAATATGAAGTCAAATTTTTTACATAACACAAAGATTTTGAGATATTAGGAAATTACGGTTATGGGCATTTCTGAGGCACATTTTAAAGCATTTTGGGGGCATTTCAATATCTCCCCCTAAGGAAAATTTATCTACGAATGTCAAAGAAGAATACATAAAAGAAGTAATCATGAATATCTTAGCCCAACATGAATGCAACAAATATACTTAAACATAATTTTCAAAAATCTCAACATAAATGTCAAAAATCACCATAAACTTCTCAACATAAACATGAATGCATGCAATGACATAAGGGCTGAAACTTCAGACTTGAAATCATATAGGGGAACTTAAATTAGTACCTTATACTTGAGTAGAGTGGAGGAGATACGGACATCATTTTCTCATGTCCGCCTCAGCTTCCCATGTTGCATTTTCAACTTGTTGGTTTCTCCAAAGAACCTTGATGGAAGCTACATTTTTGTTCCTCAACCTCTTCACTTGCCTATCGATAATTTCCACCGGAACCTCCTCATAAGTCAAATTGTCTTCCATCATGCTCATAACACCCAAAGGTACAATATCACATGGGTAAACCCATACATTTTGTCAACATACAAACATGAAGCACTGGATGAACCATATTCATATCGATGGGTAACTCCAATTAATTTATAGGTCACCGTACCAATCCTTCTCAAAAATCTATAGGGACCCACAAACCATGGGCTCAATTTATCCTTCTTGCCAAACCCGAGAACTCCCTTAATGGGTGAGATTTTCAAATAGACCCAATCACCAAACTAAAATTCAAGATTCCTTCTTCTCACATTTGTATAGGACTTTTGTCAACTTTGGCCTCTTTTCAATCCCTCCCTTATCACCCTCACCTTCTTCATGGCCACCATAACCAATTTCGAGCCTAACAAAGCCATCTCCCCCACCCTAAACCATTCAACCAGGGACCTACAATGTGCACCATAAAAACCCTCAAAAGGAGTCATACCAATGCTTGAATTATAGCTATTGTTATAAGAAAACTCAATGAGCAAAAGATGTTCATCCCAACTACCCTTAAAATCCAAAACACAGGCTCTAAGATATCCTCAAAGATTTGGATAGTTCTTTTGGCTTGGCCATCCGTTTGAGGGTGAATGGCAGTGTGAACTTGGTAACAAGACTGCTTTAGAAGGACCTCATAAAGTGACAAGTGAATTGAGCACCACGATATGATATGACAAACAAAGTAACCCCATGTAAGCTTACAACAACAATAACAACAACAACATACCCCAGTGCCACAAAAGGCTCCCACTCATTGCAGGGTGAGGGGGGGCGGATGTACGCAACCTAACCCTTATGTTTAAAAACATAAAGCGGCTGTTTCCAGATGACCCATGAGGAGCGTCGAAA
>JAOTQR010079036.1:0-42683 GCA_025774065.1 Solanum ossicruentum
CTGAATAGGAAATATGTAGACTAATACAAGAGTCAAGAAAAGGAAGTCTCAAAGAAACAATGGTGATTCAATTCACCGCCTCTAGTGCGGCGCGGCTGGGCCACACCAGTGCCTTATTTTGTGCCTAGTTATTTTATCCCGGTCCAAGGCCTTTGGGTCTTGAGTCTAAGCCTTCTCACATGTGAAAATACTTATAAATAGCCTTTTTTCGCTAACATATCCCTAAAGACATTCCGAAATATTTTCTAAAACACTTAGACAATAATTCATCTCCTAATTTCACGTCTAAAAACTCATCCGAATTCCATGGTTATCATTCAAGCTTCAAGTCTCCATCACCAATCTTCATCAAGCTATTCTCCAAAGCTACAGTATGTGGGTTTCTTTCATAGGTTCCATTCACCCATCATACCCAAACCTTCTTCTATTTATTATTGCATGATTTAAAGTTGATTTACTCATAGGTCTCAATTATTATGAATTTCACTGCACACTATTTTGGGGTTTCATCAAATTATGGTTGTTTTAGCATGTTTTGAGCTATGAGTCTTTGATGTATTGTGAGATTTGATGAAGGATTTTGATGTATATTTCTTGAGGGTATTACCAAGTACCTATTAATGGTTTTACATTGGATTTTCTAGCATGATTACACTCCTAAATATCATGGTTTTACACTAGTACTACACACCTGTCAAGTGCTTGATAAAATGTCCAGTTATGAGTTTCTTGAGGAATTGAAGGTCCAATGCTTGTTTGATGAGTTGAATGACTATCTGATGATGAAAAGAATACATGTATGTGATATTATCTCTATAATTTTGGGAATTGACGAAGTCTCACTCGGGGAGTTGTAGTCCTGGGTAACCGTATTGAAGGGTTTGTACCATGATTGCCTCTCTCGGGAGTGGTAGGCCCATGTAACCATGTTGAGAGTTTTGTACCTTGATAACCACATGGAGGAGTTTGTACTCTATCAACCATGTTGGGCGGTTTTTGCTCCTCAATCATGTTAGGGGGTTTGTACCTCATCAACCTATTGACGGGTTCGTGCCTTAGCAACCTCTCCAAGGGGTGGTGGGCCTTGGATATGCACTAACAATGGTCACTGCTTACACATATATTATGTTCTATATAAGCATGGTTTTTCTTCAAGCATCATTCATACATGCCATATTGTTATATACTTACCCATTGTCTATGTTATGCATTTTGCTTATGGTTCTTAGTACTTGTTGCATTGCATCCTATATACTTAGTACATTTAAACATACTAATGCATGCTCTATGCCTACATGATGTCATCATGTAGGAATCGGAGCCCCGATTGAGCATCTCCCTCCACACGGCTAGTACGACTTCTCTCAAGCTTGTTGTTGAGTCCTCCATTCCGGGGAATGCTTATGGCCTCATGCTATGTTCTAAGACTATCTTTATTTTATGTATATGTTGACTTTGAGGGTGAGACTGGTTGCTTCTCTTGGCCCCAGCTCTTATCTATATAGTAGAGGTATTGTTAGATATGTCAAGTGTAATGTTATAAGCTTTGACTCTCTCTTGACCCTTGTTGTTTATGATATAAAAGATGTCCCTTAGGATCGATTATCCCTATTTACTATCTCTTTAGTTATTTTTTTGCTTTCGCGACCATGGATGTGTAATGATGTGCTAAGAGGCTTCTTTGGGGTCCCTTTGGGTTCCTCTTGTGCCGTGTCATATCTAGATCGTAGGCTTGGATCACGACATTATAATTTTCACAATCGCTCGTGAAAGTTCCTTCGTAGACCCATTTCTGGTCATGTCTGAAATGATTTTTTATAACGTTCCTTGAACTTTGTGGCTAACCATTTTGCTATATGTCTGTATTTCATGTCCTATGGCCCCAAAAGCAAGACGCAATGTGATCCGAGCCGCGCAGAGGAGGCTGAGAGATGAGCCTTCAAAGGATCAGGGCACCTCCGAGACTAGTGGATCTCTTAAGGAGCTCAGTGTCCGGCCTGACACAAATGCAGAGTTACCACAGACATAGGCTGCCACCAGACTTTGGTAGGGCCATACCCAAGTTATTGTTGTTGGCTCTCCCCAGTATGGGGAAAGAGGCAACAAAGCTAGCACCTCCATCCATATGACTTGATCCAGAGAGTAGTCAGTGTCATGTTATAACGACGAGCCAGAAACGGAGTCCTTTAATGCACCAACTTAGGTATCACCATCACATCCAAATGCTCTATCTAGCCAGTGCTGTGTTGAGGGTATGTAAGATATCTACACAAAGAGCATATAGTGGAACGCAAGGTAAGTTAGCTCACTTTATTTTTGAGGAGCCCTAGATCATTATTTTCATGTTAGATAATGTCCCTGGCTTCAAGACTCTATTAGCAGATATAGGCTCCAGTGGCTGGCCAGACCATCTAGGAAGTACTCCTTAACAATGATTTATGAGTTATATGCTTCTTATACCACCACTATACTAGGCACTCTTCCCAAGGGGAAAAAGCCCCTTGCTTAGTCCAGATTGAGAAATACTAGAGTGAAGGGCCAGTAGGTTGATATCTCCGAGATAACCATCCGTCGTATATTATTCGGGCCTGAGTTCCCAACCCCCAGATCAACAGCAAAGTATGAGCATAGATTGGGGAAGACTAGGGATAACGCCTTGATGAGAGACCAGAGCCATAGGGCTAACGTGATGAGAAGGGTTGTTGCTCAGATTGTAGAGCAGGGCCTAGATCTTGCATGCATAGCCACTTCATTAGAGCACATTATGAAGGCCTCACTCAGCTTTCCTGCTAAATTTTTGTGAGTTGTTGTGAGATTACAGATCTTGCCAACTCTTGCAAATAATACTTTAATGATAGACTATGCTATTTTTGTTGCTAGCATCTTTGCTGGTTATGAGATTGACTGGGCTAGCCTCATTATAGAGTAGATACATGAGGATACCACGAAGGGGTCTAACTCCATCCCCTTGTAATGCTTGATATATAGACTCTGTATATAGTCGGGGATAAAGATGATACATCACCTGGACTCACCTCTAGAGGCCCAAAGGACTTTTGATGATACCCTAATCAAGGTTGAGGAGAATCCAGTGGCTCTCTAGCGAGCACCGCACCAGCCCTAATAGATGCCAAAGATGTTTATGGTAGAGCCACCACCTAACACTCTATCCACGACCACTTCTACCGCTAATGCCAAGGAAAGACCCCTATTAGCTGAGACTGTTGTGGAGAGGGGGCCTATTACTATAACTATTTCTATCCCCACAGGCTGTTCCTACATTGAAAACACCAGCTGGTATGGTTTATGTGTCATCGACATCTATTTAGGCCATGGAAAAGAGATTGGCTCACACTGAGTCCCAGTTGACTTATTATTTCAACAGATTAGGCCCTAGGTCCGCCAAGTGATTTCTAAGTTTGAGGGAAGCATGCTAGCATTCACGTAGACACTATCCAGAGTAGAGTTACATCTGTGGATACCGGTATAGATGCTTTTGAAATGCAGGTCCAATAGAGCCTTAACATAGCATGACTAGTCAAAATGATGGCCCTTTAAAAGGAGATCTAACAGCTCCAGGCCTACATGGTAGCAACTTGGGCCTACCGATGGTATTACCATAGATTGAGCCTCTAGTGCTAGTGGTAGACTTGTTTTCTCTTGAAGAGCCATCACAAAATTCCATCAGAAGAGGCCCCACTTCAATAATGATCCATATATAGTGATGTTGTAGGCGGGGTTGATAGAGAAGCAGGGAATTGAGCTTGCCAGGATACAATCAAGGAAAGATGAGGAGATGAGGCAGGCTCGAGAGTTAGAGAATGTGAGGGGTGTTGTCCCCTCCACAATGCTCCTATTACAGAGGAGGCCACCAGGTGGGTTGAGGGTGGAAAGACTCAGTTATAGACAGACACTTAGATACCCAAGTATGTTCTTTTTGATCCCTGTGCTTTATATTCTATTTTTGTACATTGAGGACATTGCAAATCTTTTTCGATGGGGTGTGGGTAATTACAGGCCTCAGCGAAGTCTGAGTAACATTGGTCTATAACTATCCCGAACTTTGAATCCTAGAGGTTTTCTTGCTTGTTTTCTTTTTCTCCATGAATATTTAATATCTTTTGAACCAACTTGTTTAGGATGTGTAGGTAGTATTAGTAGTATGTAATACTGATATTTAAGGCATATGTTTGTCTTTTTTTTTAGTGTGGAAAATGATACCCACAAAATTCTGTTAGTTAGTCTTGATAGCAACTATGCGTGTTTAATTGTGGACAGTGCTTGTTCTGATAAGTGAGGATGAATTGTTATAAAAAACATGAACTGAGAGACTTTGTTGATAGTGTAACCAATTTCATGTCAGTGGGAGCTTTCTTTGTTAAATTCATATACACTGTTTCAATCTTAAACATGCCTGGATACTCTAACTTAGATTGTAGGTGAGTTGGTTGGGAAAAGATCTTTGACCATTGTTCATAATTGTCCACTTAGCCTATGTAACAAAAAAATGTGTAATGTATCCCTTGATCCTAAGGTTTGACACTTACATGTACTCTTTTTATTATAATAACCTAAGATACCAAACCTTATTAGATGTAAAATCCTGAAATTAGCCCTGGTCCTTCCTTGAACATTGTGCACCTTGGCTGAGGCAAGAACCCTAAGTTGGGGGTGGCTACAAAATATGGCCTTGGTTCCTAGGTTGGATATTGTGAACCTTGACTTAGGGAAAAAGCTTAAGTTGACAGTGGCTAATGTAAGGGTAAACACAAAATGAGGGGGAAGCTAGTGATACATGAAAAAAAGGTTAAAAAATGTGTTTTGCATGCAAGAAGAATAAGTGATGCCTAATCAGAGAGCTAAAAAGAAAAATGATGCGAAAATAAAAGGAAAAAAGCTAAAAAAAATTAAGAATAAAGCACCTAGAAAAGCTTAAAATAGGAGCAAAAGGGAGAATGAGATGAAAATGACAGTATCGGTAGGGTAAGAGTGTAGAAAAATACAGTGTCAAGGAGGGCCTTTGGTCACTATGTTCCCAAAACATCATACAGAATCCTCCTGAGCTTACGTTACAAGCTAATAAAGTGCTAAAGTAATCCTAGTCCAAGTAGTCAAAGGTCATAATTATGAGTATAAGGGCAAGCATATGACATTGAGCATGGTGTTTGAATGTTTTCTATGAGAGTGAGTGATAGTCCCAAGCATTGAATCTGAAAATATCATCATGAGAGGGATATGGAAAGTCTTTCTGTAAGGGCACTTATATTGCATTACTAACATTATAATGACTTAGTGGTGATAGCTTGTTGATTATTGCCTTGCTTGTCATAGTTGCACTATCATATATTTTGATATGTGTTGGTCTGCTTCTTAGCTATCTGATATGCTTTTAAAGTGGTGTGGGTATCTGTTTGAGTTTGATATGATGTTTGCTACTGGGTTGAGGTCCATCACATATGTTGCATTGCTTATGTAGATTGATTCTATCACTCGAGGACAAGCAATAAATTTAAGTTGAAGGTGTTGATGTGCTATCACAATACAACACTTTGGATTCTTAAAACATGGACTATTTTATGTTCTCAGTGAGATATTAGTAGATTTTATGTTCTCAAAGAGATGTTAATAGATTTGATGTCTTTTTATGTTTGTTTTGCAGGATTACAGGGTTGGCTTTATTTTTGGGCTAAGTGTGCAGATTTTGTAGAAGTTGATGTTTACTGAGACCTTTATGTAGCCGTAGAAATTCTATGGTCGATAGAGTTGGTTTTGTCCATAATTCTAGTGAAGGGTGATTTTCTAAAGTTGAGTCTACGAACATGCGGATGAGCCATAGAAGTTTTTATGAGTTGTAGACTTGGTGTCATGCCTTGAGGATTAGAAAGTAAGGAGCTGCTGAAAAATTAGTAGGCGAAACCATTTTCGGGTCATAGAAATTTACACAACTCATAGATGGGTGTCATATAAGTCAAACCCATAATTCAAGATGATGTCAACAAAGCCCCGACTACAGGCCGTAGTACTTTATACGACCAATAGAAGTACCCGTAGAGCCTGCCAACCCAATTCTCCTGATTCATTTTGGTTTTGTATTTTCAATATTATAAATATGTTGTAGGGTATTTTTTAGAGATAAAAGGGAAAGAACATGAGAGAACAATATAGGAACATTGTAAAATAATATTTTGTGTCTTTAATTCAATCTTGTGATTCTTGGTGAAGAGCATGGATTTCTTATTCTTAAATCTATTGTGTACATGTTCAATATATTATTCAAATTCATGATTCTTGCATCTACTCTTTTAACGAGAAGCTGAATCCACAACTAGGGTTGTGGAAACCATGAAGAACTAACAATGTAAAATCAGATAATTCATAATTCTTGTAAAGTGTGCATGTATGCATAAATTAATTCTCTTTAGTTTGAATGATTTTTAATGGTGGCCAACGTTAGACCATGCCTAGTGTTACTTCTGGATCAAGGTAGTAATGAACAGGAAAAGACATAATTAACAGGATCCATTGATTTTCTCTCCGAAACAACCATACTGGGCCAAAGAGAGGTTGTACCAGAACAATAGGTAATGATTAGTAATGTTACACTACGGGGATGGATCAAATTATGTAGTGAAATTTGCCTCTTGCCTGAATCAAAGGGTTTGGTAAACTTAACTTACCTTTCTACTGGCTACACACTAGAAAAGGATTCGATTATCTAGTAATACCAAGTTAGGGACTCATGGCGAATACTATACCCTAGTTACTCTTCGTACTGATTTCATACTTGTTTGAGCTTAAGATTACTTTTCATAGTTGTTACAACCCCCCCCCCTCACACCTCCCTTTGGGGAGAAAAGTAGGTTAATTCACCCAAATTGCTTCAAATTCTTCTAAGTCTACCTTATTCCCAGTGTTTCAACCCTAACCTTTATTAGGTTACATATCTTGACAATGACTATTTTTGCCTTCATAAAGAGGTGCAGCTTCGACGACATCATTTGTATTACTTATGGCACCTCTCTGACTACCTGTGGCTGGTGGTGCTTCTGAAGACTAAGATTTATTACCTTCATTGCTTTGCCTCCTCATTTGACACTAATTCTAGAAGTGACAAGTTTGTCTGTATCTATCGAAAGAATTTGTGCACTTACAACACTTACCTAGGAAGAGTTCTCCACACATACCACATGGTGGTTCCCTCTCGAACCTTGAGTCACTGTAGCTTGGGAATGAGAACCCTGAGCTCGGGAATTCTGATGGCCCTAGGACTTGTGATCATACTTATTACTCAGAGTTGGCACACTAGTTAAGGATGGTGCATAATCAAAGATCTCTCTGAAAATAGGACCTTCTCATGCCCTGGCTGACTTAGCATTCCTACTCAAGTGCTCCTCCTTATTCCTCTTCTTATCCTCCTAAATTGCATAGACCATAAGCCTAGAGATGTCCACGCCTAGAATCAACAATGTCACTTTGCACTTCTTTTTCACATGCTTGCCTAAGTTGGATATAAACTGTCTCATTCTAAATCTCATGTCAAGGACTATCTCTAGAGCATACTTAGGATAGATGTATGAACTTAAGGCTATATTGTTTGACATTCATCCCCTCCTGCATCAATTTAGCAAACTCCTCAACTTCGGTTATACCAAACAAGGATCTCTTTTGACTAATTGTACCAAACATTTTTCATGTCCTTGAGATGATAGGAAGCAAGTTCAATTCCCCTCCATCTCTGTCACATGCATGGCTTTCAACACCTTCCACATCTCATCAATAAAATTCTGGGGGTTTTTTTCAAACTTAGACCTTGTGAAGACTGGAGGGTTCAACCTTAGAAACTACGCCTCATCACAAAAGTTGACTCTTGTTAGCTACAACTAGGAGCTTATCAAATCCAATTCCCACTCTGGGTACCTACTAGTTGGGTGAGCATAGTGATATCTCCTTTGAAATTAGCCTCTGTAGCAGGAGTAGGTGAATTAGTAGGTGCCTGGGCAGCCCCAGTGACTCTAGCACATCGACCCTACCTTTCATCTCCATTTGAGGAGGCACCTCTTGTGGGGGATTCCCGGTGTTGTGAGCTACAGTTTCTCTTTGGGTGGTGGTATGCTCAGGAGGCATGATTTGTAAAGCATATAGTTCATGAATAAGATTGACACTTTAATTGAGTTAAACCCTATTGCACGAACTCAGAATACAAGAAAGTGTAAGAAATCCTAATGTCCTATAGCCTCCTACTTATAAAGTATGGTGCACAACACACCTACAAAAAAGAATCTGCTAGACATGACTTAATAGGCTCTCTAAGAAACTTGAACTCTGTGCTCTAATACCAAGTTAGTCATGCCTCGAGAGGGTACCCTTCGTGTGGACGGCACTCAGAGACTCTTGCTAGCCCATAAATGAACCACTCATATTTGTCATACTTGTTCAATCACAATCTAATAGATGAAAACATCTATGATTAAGTGTGCTTAATAAAAGGCAATAATAATTTGATAATCATAGCCCAAAGGCCAAACAATCCAAGAATCAATAGAGTAAGACTAGAATAAAAGAAACTAGCCAAATATATAATCCTATCAGAACTCAACACTCTAGTCTATGAAGTCTTGAAATCATCTAACCAAATGATGCCAATAGTTCATGGCTGCCTCAAAATAAAATAAAAAGGATACATTTAAAGATAGAACTGAAAGAATGATATCCTCTGAAAGCAGGGGTAGACTCACTAATCAGCTGAAAGTAATGGGTCCTCAGCGGGGTACCTATTGATGACCACAAGCACCTGTCTTTGCATTATTAAAAGATGCAGGCCTAAATGGACGCCATTATATGGACAATATGAGTATGTAAAATGGCAAAAAGAAATATGTAAAGGAAGAATAACATCAACTCAAGTAGCCCAAATCAAGAAGTAGGAAACTCAATCAGCAAGTCATGAGTCTAAACTAAGAATGCAATTTGGACAATGATCACTCATATACCATCTAATCCAATCAACTTAGAGTAGTATCAAGACCTACATGGGAGTTTCTCTAACTTATGAACGTCACCTATGAGTCGGTGATGATACAACAAAGCGATGTTATTTCCACATTCATTTAATTCCTTGCCAGGCTATAGGACATGCCATCGGTGGATCCATAATTAATAATATTAAGTTCACTTTTTGGGATAATAAGGAAACATCTGATTTTACATTTCAATCCTCTCCTATGTTGTCCATTTAGTTACTAAGTTGGATTTAGGCATGCTCCTACACGATTTGGTGCTCAATACACCTCCCAAGACTCAACAAGCTCATAAGACATCAACCCTATGGTCAACTCATTCAACTAGTCTCATTAGACCATTTGTCTACTCAATTTATCAAATCAACTACGAACTCTTTATGTTAGAAACTTTCTTTTAGGATTAGCTCATAGATCATAAAGGCTCTCTATCATGCATCACTCCAACTCGTAGTGTTTGGGAAACAAAAGTAGAGTTAAACCATTTAGGAATTCTATAGACTTTTTTGGTGCAAATTATACTCATGCATACCCATTTAAGTGTAATAAGTAAAAATAATAAGAATTCATTCTACGGTTCATCTAGAAAAGTAAAATCATCTATTTATAGTATTGAATTCATAAAAACTTTAATTCATGCAATATCATATAGAAATACGTTAGGATTTCTGAAAAACCTCAAGAAACATTTATAGAAGATTCAATTCATTCACAATTCCA
Organism: Solanum ossicruentum; assembly: GCA_025774065.1. Taxonomy (NCBI): domain Eukaryota; kingdom Viridiplantae; phylum Streptophyta; class Magnoliopsida; order Solanales; family Solanaceae; genus Solanum; species Solanum ossicruentum. The sequence continues at coordinate 9,738 of JAOTQR010079036.1, forward strand.
TCAATTTAGGTTATGCGGCATACGGAAGAACATAATCCATATTCTAGTTAGCCTTATATACCTGAAAATTTTTGAGTCACAGGATGGCTTAGAAGATCTCACAAGATTATCTTCAAACCCCAGCCTTTTGCTCCCTTGAAACCTTGCTCTAAGTTGAAGTAGGTGTTTTAGTGTGAAAAAGTTGCATGGTTAGGTTTAGGGACTTATTTAGGCATAACAACGTCAAGTTAATGCTTTGAAAGGGTGGAAAAAGACCAAAATAATCCTTCTTAAAAATAATATCAAAGTCGTCCACGGGCCAACCTACAGCCTATAGGAACCAATCCGTAAACCTTTTGGCAAATTTTGGGGTCTCTGGATTGATTGCACTAGACAAAACCATAGTCGGCAGAAGAACATATGGCCCATAGTTGGGTCGGTCATGTTAGGGGCATAAATTATTTCTAGAACTTTTTTCCAAAAGCTAGCTGATAGGTTGTCATTCAATCCAGGGCTCGTAGCTTAGCTTTGTATGCTTACTCTTCTCTGTAGTAGTTATAAACTTGACATGACATTTGACTCGAAATATCAAATGAGGTGAAATCAGTAGCGTTCAGAAGCTAATTCAAAGACCTTTCATTTCGTAGATCTTGGGCAACCAATTGTTTGTGTCATCAAACTTATTGTCATTTAAAGTTGACCCTTGTATAATCTAACACGAGAAACTCAATTGCTCAGAAAGTTTTGAACTCAGCTAAGTACTGGAGGTCTCTTACGACCCTACTACACTTCCCACATAGAGGAATGAGGTTTTAAACATAGGTACATATAAGAATAGAGTTATGGGGTGTCACAATAGGCACTCTCCACATCATGTTGTACTATTCATAACCCATGGCGGGCTCGTGATGGTGTCCTTTCGCAAAATCCCTCAAACTCCTCAAAAGTACATGTCCCTCTTCACGATACTTCCCATGAACAATGGTAGGATCCACCAAATATGGTGGGTTACATGACCCATTGTGGATCTCGTGGATTCCCTCTTCACCAAAAGTGCTTCAAAACTCTAGCATACCCTCAAAGATGGCCCACTACGAAATGTGGTCAACTCCACAACCCGTGGTGGGGTCCATGGAGGGCATTCTTGCATCCATTTCAATTTATCTTTGTCAAATGCCAAAAATACATGCTTGTACCTATTTTCTTGCACACAAACGTAAAACGCATATCATATTTACAAATATACTTGTGATATGCAATTATTAAAGATTTTAGGTGTCAAAATTTTGTAATTACACAACACATCAACACTCTAAACTTAGACCCATTGGTTTTCCTTAAGAAATGAAGCATAGTGAATAAATGTTGTACAAAAATAGACATCCAGTAGTAAGCAGTAGCGGCCTCGTCAAACAATTCATACTATTTTTTCCTTAACTAGCTCAATCATGTCATGAACAAAAACTTCCAACTAATCCATGAGGATATATTCACAATATAGTACTATACACACTCAACCATGCCAAAATGACAACAATATATCAACTAGTAGTTATCAAAAAACATCATCTTAATGCCCTCACCTATAAAAGACTCTCACACAGTATATATGAACAAAACAGAGAATAGAACAACATCACTCACACTCTCAATAGAAATTCAACCACTACGTAAGTACATACCTTAAGTTGCCCTTATTTTCAACACTTTAACTCTTGCTTAACATTTTTATGATCACAATAGGACTTTTGCGACATCTAACATACTCTCAAGTAGGTTATATTAGTATGACAGTGATTGTTTTACCCCTCCAAATGGTACTTCGACTTAGCTGGTTGTTTTCAAACTCCAAAATTATTGTTGTTCCCTTTTTCTCAATTTCTTTGTTCATGGGCCTAGTTTCCACTTTTGTTCATTCTTGATCTTTTCTTTATTTTTTATTTTTCTGCTTTATTTTCTTGATTTTTTTCACTCACGACCACAACCCTTGCCATTCTTTTCCTTTCACCACACAATTCTTTTTATACCCTAACTTTTCTACTTTTTCCTACATTAACCACCCACAACATAGGATTATTGCCAGAGTTGAAGACTTGAGGTACAAATTGTCCTTGGAAGGACAGAGCCAACATAACCAACCCTTAGCTTAGTAAATTGGCTTTAGTTAAGATACACAATGTCCTTGGAGAGACCATGGCAAAAATAAAGGTCTACGGATAGATAGAGAAGGTGAACTAGGTACTTCTAAAGAAAAGGTCTATTAAGGCTTAAACTTTTGATTCAAAGTGGATACAATTTCATTTGTCCGATCAAATTTAGGCTAAGTGACTCATTATCAACAATGTCATATGATCTTGTCCTAATCAAGCAATTCAATTGTTTTGGTGAGACTAATTGGGCAACTTCTACCTTATAAACACATTACTCGAACTACGACAATTTAGCTCACACACACATGGCATTGTTTTCATGTTATTTGATACTAATCACAAAGTCATCGCCAACAGCTTTCCTATAAAGATTCTAACAAGTCATTTTTCACCATTTAAGTACAACACATAAATTTCAAAAAATTTAACTAGGGAATATTTTAACAATTTTCAAAGTAGATAAAGGTTATTCTATACTTTATATAGACTAAAATTCAAACAAACATCCTATATATGCTAGTTATAGATAATACACTTGAGAGAAAAGAAACTTGGCAAAAAAAACTCCCATGTGGAAGCATGGCCTACTCTCCACAAAACAAAAATACATTTCCCTCAATGCACGTAGGAAAAATAGACATCAATGCAAAGGGAGTGAACATGCTTGGGATGCCTTAGGCATATGCTATGTCTCTGAAGTAGGTTCTCCTAAAAGATTTGTGCCAATGTGAATAGGCCCTATGATAGCTCCATATCCCGATGCTATAACTTGAGAAACCTCAATCACCTGTTGTTTTTGATACTCTTGTTCACTATATTCTGTCCTAGCAAGCTTTTAGGCTTTTTATCACATCCCTATCTAAGCCTCAGGTCTACCAAATGAAGGACTTGACCACTGTTTATGTCTTTTTCCTTTATATTTCTTTAGCAGCTGGGAGATGGAATAACACCCTAAGCCTCATCAAATGTCTTTGCCATGGTAGGAGAAGTAAAATGGTATAGAAAGGCATTAACAATGATAGGGGAGGTTGTGTGGGCCAACTACTCCCTCCGTCTAGCTAATTCAGCAAGTAGAGAGGATAATAGATATATTATAGAATCCGCCTTTAAACTCAAACTGTCAAAGCGAGTTGTAAAATGGGCCTCCAAGATATCAACCCACCTTTGGAAAATGATCATCCCATCTCTTGAGCACCCATAATGTGCTTCGGAATGCCCCAAAATTGTAATTTTATATATCTCACAATCCATGCCAAATTTCATAAATCTGACTTCATATTCTCGATCAGGGGAAAAAATTAATTGGGATATGGGTATAACCCAGATTTAGGGGACTTGTGCCAAAACATAATTTTTGCTAAATTTTTATTTCCAGTAGTTGTCCGCCCCTGGTCATGACACGCCAGGGGAACGAAGCAATGTATTTAGTAAGTCGCGATATGTCCACGTAATGCTAGGAACACAAACCAGTGTATTGTCTTACTTGGTTTTTCTGTTTTGGCCAAGGGAATTGGGGTTATAGCCCCTTCCCCACTTAAACGTGAAATCACCCATACATAACCATTTTTCCAACTCTATAACTCACAAACCCTTTCTCAAACCTCTCTAACACTCTATCAATTCTCTCATTCAAATCTAATGATCTCAAGATCAATTTTGGAACTCAAGGATTCATTTCAAGCTCTAAGTCTAAATCAAGTTCACCTCAAAGAATTAAAGGTTTAAGGTATGTGGGGTTTCATCCATTGGGTCATTTCACCCATGGAGTCCAACCTTCCTTTTTTTATGAAAATTGCATAGTTTTGAGTTATATTACCTATGGGTACCTTTTATTATAAAATATGAACATAAATCATATTGGAGTTTTTACAAGTATTGATTGATTATGCATAAATATCTATTTCAACAATGTTACATGGATTGCTTTTGTTTATTGAGACTATGCATGTTTTGAGCTATGAAACTATGAACTATTATGAGCTTTTGGTGATCGATTTCAAGGTACCCTACACGAGGATTTTAGTACAAGTTGGCGGGTTGATTTGCATTGAGTTTAATAATATTATTTCACTCTTGAATTGCATAATTTTGAACAAGTATCATGAACCCACCATGTGTTTGATAAAATGACATGATTAAACTTCTCAATTTATTGATGATCTATTACATGATTTACAAATCAAGTGACTTGATCATGATTAAGGGATTTCAAGCATGTATGGAATTCATAAAAACTATTTATGATGTTGCAAGTATCAAGTTAGGCCCTATTTCAAGATTTTCACCTCTTGTGAGTCATTCATGCTAAAGCAAAGGATCATGTATGATTATTATCTACTATAATGTTCAAGTTATTCGAGGTCAAGCGTTTATGAGCTACTCAAGTCATGTCATCATGTCTATTACAAGTTATTCATGTTATGTTTAAAGTATGACTATTTCAAGTATTCCATAGGATTTGACTTAGCAACGATTGACACTTAAGATGGGGGCTTGACTAAAAGGGGTCCTTATAAATTCTTAGTCTCTAAACTACATGCCACCATAGGATTATACATGATCTCTCTTATGGTTTCTAGTGGATCCATCTAGTTAGACCATACATTATGTGGGGAGTAACATGCCACGATCACCTTGACAAAGGGTTAACATGCCTCGGATAATTCATTGTATGGCTACCATGGCAAGTAGACCATACCTTTTCGAGGGGGTGACATGCCTCTATCACCTTTCTAAAAGGGTGACATACCTCGATCACCTTTCCAAGGGGGTGACATGCCTTGGATTCCAAGTAGTATCTCGCTTAGTCTATGTCAGTTAAGATCTTTGTCATGACCTAAGCCTAGGGCCTAGATGTCAATGGCAAATGGGGAAACTGAAGAAACCCCAAACAAGCCTCATAGCATATCATTACACATCCTTGGTTGCGAAAGCAATTAAAAATGACAACAAGAGGTAAGAATAAACAAGGGGAATTGGAGCTAAGGAAGTGAGAGAGAAAGAGAGTAATACATAAACACCATAGATGATTCAAGCTCAAGTATAATACACAACTTGTCCACTAACACCTCTAAATGTAGATACTTAGTGGTGGCAAAGACAAAGCAACCAGGCTCACCCTCATAGTCAAAATAATAATACAGAAAAAGGTATCAATACATAGCATAAGAAACATAGACCAACGTCCTCGGAATGGAGGAATCACCAACAAGCTAGAGTGAAACCATACTAGCCACATGGGTAGAGATGCTCAAGCGGGACTCCGGTTCCTATATGGTAATATCATGTAGGCATAGAGTATGCATTAGTACGTTGGAATGTAGTAAGTATGTGGAATGCAATGCAACAAGAGATAGGCATTATAATCAAAATACATAATCACAACAAGATATAGTATATTAGCAACATGGCATACATGAACAATTATAGTAGTAAAACATACTTGAAAATAATCATTCATACATAGCTTGTTTAACCCAGTAAGATAACTTGATTAGATCATCCACAAACCTTGTACTAGAGGGTGAGGGATATAACATAAGTCATAACCCCTTCTAGTAGGTAATGGGTAGTACATGAAATAATGAATAGCACATGAGGGTAAAAGGTGGCATAAGTCATAGCCCTTATATGCGTGCATATGAGGGTAAGACATTCCACATATTCCCTAACCCCTTCATATGAGCATATTACATAACCTCAAATCATACATGAGGGTAACGAGTACAACATTGTTCATAACCCCTATATGTAGAAATGAGTATGTGAATAGCACATGAGGGTAAAGGTAGCATAAGTCATAACCCCTACATCTGTGTACCTTGCATAACCTCAAACCAAAAACGAGGGTAAGGAATACAACATGGTTCATAAGCCCTACATGTGGATATGAGTATATAGCATAGCCCCAAATCATAAATGAGGGTAAGGAGTCCATATAGTTCATAAGCCCTACATGTAGAAATGAGTAAGTGAATAGTATTTCTTTGTACATGAGGGTAAGGTGTACAACAGAGTTCAAAACCCCTACATGTAGGAATTACCTTGCACTAGAGGGTAAAGCGTATAAAATAATTCATAACCCTTTCTATTATGCTTCATAATTCACTAAAGCATAAACCTAAGCTTAAGAACCAAATAACCCATCGATAATTAAGAAGAATACAAAAACATGAGAGTCCAACAATTCACTTCCAATACAATACGTGCTTTACATGATTTATACACATATATATACATATCGTTCATCATTACTTACTTATTTTCCTTTTCATCATCATTTAGTCATCAAATATATGCATCATTTCATCATCATATAATTATCATAACATCATTTAACTCATAAGACATGCATTAGACCATCAATTCCTCAAGAAACCCTAGTCGGGCATTTTATCATAGACTTAGAGGGTTTCTAATGCTAGTGTAAAACCATACAATTCAAGAGTGACATCATGCTAGAAAATTTAATGTAAAACCTTCAATAAATACTTGGTAGCACCCTCAAGCAATATACATAAAGACCCTTCAACAAATCTTTCAATAGATCTTAGATTTATAGCCCAAAATATTGTAAAATAGCCATAATATCATTGAAGATTTAACATAGTGTCCAGTGATTTTCATAATAGATACAACCTATGAGTAAATGAATTTTAAATCATGCAATTTTGAGAAAATGCAAGCTTGAGCATCATGGGTGGAAGGAACCCATGAAAGAAACTTGCATACCTTTTCTATTGGAGAAACCTTGAAGAAGATTGGAGATGGAGATTTGAAGCTTTGTTGAAATCCTTAAGATTCGAATAGGGTTTTGGAACTTGAATGTTTTGAGAAATATAAGACTAAGTGTTTGAGTGTGTATTGGGAAACGTCTTGGGTGATATGAGGGTAAATAAGGCTAAGGATAAGTATTTTCACATATGGGAACACTTAGGCCCAAGACTTAAATGCCTTGGACTGAGATAGAAAAATCAGACAAAATTTCACAGAAAAACAACACTAGCGCGTCGGGCAGCAACGCGCTAACCATTCTAGAAATTACATTTTGTGATTTTAGGATTTTGATATGGCTTCTCTAAAGTCGTGGTTAGTCCCTTTTCCCTTAAATGTGACCTCCTAAACAATAATATGAAGTTGGATTTTTGATATCTGACATAGATTTTGAGATATATGAAAAATAAAATTTTGGGCACTTCCAAGGCATATTTTCTGGCACTTTTTGGGCTGTTACAATCTCTTCCCACACATGTATTATGTATTATTCAAGTTGAAGGATTTACAAGCATTTATTACAAGTATTGATCATGCATACCATGAAGAGATTATATATATATATATATCCATTGCTTAAGCTTATACATTTTGAATATATTGGCTTATGTCTTTGTTGCATTGCACCATATATACTTAGTACATTCAAATGTACTAACGTATACTCTATGTCTATATGATATTATCATGTAGAAATTGGAGCTCCTATTGATCATCCTCCACGTGGCTAGTTTGGTATTTCAAACATTGGCATTGGTGAGTCCTCAGTCCGAGGACACTATCTACATTACTCTTGCTATTTTGAGACATCATTATGTTGAAAAATTGTTTCATGAGGGTGAGCCCGAAAAGTGTCTTGGACCCCGCTCCATTCCATGGTAGAGGTGTCGTTGGATATGATAATGTACTTATGCTATGAGCTTGACTCTTTTATACTTTTATGAATATCAAGACTTCCCTTAGTCCTGCTTCCTTTATTTTATATCTCTTCTTGTTGATTATTTCGCTTCCGTGACCAAGGATGTGTGATTGATATGCTAAGAGGCTTATTTGGGGCCCCTACGAGTGTCACGAGCTAAGGCTAGGGCCTAGATATGGCACGTTGAATGGGGAACCCAAAGGGACCCCAATAAAGCCTCTTAATATATCATTACACATACTTGATCACGAAAAAAATTAAACAACAATAACATATTAGAAATGAGGGCATAGGGATTAAGGAGAGTCTTTTATAACATACAAACATCAAAGAGTCAAGAGAGTCGAAGCTCATAACATCAGTACATAACTTTTCCAACAACACCTCTAATACTTTGATATTTAGCGGTGGCCAAGACAACATTCTGGGCTCACCCTCATAGTCATAAGTTTCCAATAAAAAGAGTCAATATGTAGCATAAATCAAGTGAAATATGTCCTCGGAGTTGAGGATTCACCAACTTGCTTTGACAGAAATCGTACGAGCCATGTGGAGGAGGAGGATGAGCAAGTGGGGCTCCAGTTCCTACATGGTAATATCATGTTGGCGTAGAGTATGCATTAGTTCGTTTGAATGTACTAAGTATGTAGCATGCAATGCAACGAGAGATAGGCAATATAGAGAATATGCAGTATCATAAGCAACAAATAAAATAATAACAATATGACATGTATGAATAATGCTTGAAGTAAAACATGCATATATAGAAACATAATACATGTGTAAGAAAAGATCAACATTATGATGGATTGTCACACCCTACCATCCATGGTGATTGAGGTATCAACACTTCAATTGGTTGATAGTTGTCTCACCCTATCATCCATGGTGATTGAGGTATCAACCCCTCAATTGGTTGGTGGTTGTATCACCCTACCACCCATGGTGATTGAGGTATCAACCCCTCAATTGGTTGGTGGTTGTATCACCATACAATCCATGGTGATTGAGCTATTAACCCCTTAATTGGTTGATGGTTGTCTCACCCTACCATTCATAGTGATTAAAGTATCACCTCCTCAACTAGGTGATTGGTCAACTTACAATACTAAAAGTATATTTCATGGAAACAACCCATACAAACATTCATTTCATAATCATAAAGTCACTTAACTCATAAGACATGCATTAGACCTTCAATAACTCAAGAATCCATAACTAGACATTTTATCAAACACTTGGCGGGTGTGTTATGGTAGTATAAAATCATACAATTCAAGAGTGAAATCATGTGAGAAATTCTAATGTAAATCAACCCACCAATACTTGGGAAAACCCTCATATAAAATATATTGAAAACCCCTATCAAATATCAAGAGAGATCATAGTTCTATACCTTAAAACATGCATAATCATAATAGGAAAATAAAATGAGTAAACATGTGTTCTCAATCATACTTTCATAAAACCCCAATATGGTATATGATCATAGTCACTAATGAATAATACTCATAAGCAACACAACTTGGAAACATGTAATTTTCATAAAAATGAAAATTAGGCAGCTTGGGTAAAAGGACCCAATGGTTGAAACCCACTTACCTTAAACTTTGAGTTTCTTGAAATTGATTTGTGTAAGACTTGAAGTTTGGAATTAGGTGTTCGAATCCAAAGCTTACTCTTGAGCTTCCTTGAATTTGTATTGGGGTTTTGATAGAGGCTCTTGAGAGAATTTTGAGAGTGTGTTTAAGTTGAGGATAATGACTTTGATCCTTTGGAATAGGATTTAGGTCTTTTGGGGAGGTTATGACAGCATTGGTAGTCTAAAAAGGTCATTAGAATAAATTAAATTCATGAAAACGCCATTAGTGAACGGATGGAAAAATTGGCAAACCGATGCCCCTCTAAAGGCCTCACGGGTCGTGTGGAGTGCCCATAATATCAGAGTTTGTGAAAAAAATGGAAGTTGGGAAATGCAGAAAAATTAATGGCATCATCTCTTTAATGGGAGCCCTCACGGGCTGTGTGGTGCTACACGGTCTGTGTAGTGGTCCGTTGAACTACAATTGGTGAGAAAAATGTTGCCAGGCCATCCCACGCCTAGGGACATGACTCGTGAGACCTACCACTGCTTGTGAAGATGGCTATGGCATAACACTTAGCCAAGAAAACTCCCATGCCCACTCTTTCTCACGTCCACACACTCCACGACTAACCACAACGTCAGTGGAAAGACACACGGCCCACGCTACTTGCCGTGCCCAATGCCTTAGACCAAAACTAGTCTTTTCCAGCTCAATGTAGCCTAGACAGCCCATCCAAATCTCCATTGCCCATCAAGGTGCCCGTTGAAATGACCCCAAAAAAGTGCCAAAAAGTTTGCCTCGGAATGCCCAAAATTTTAATTTTCATACATCTCAAAATTTGTGTGTGATACCAAAAATCCAACTTCATATTCTTGTTCAGGGGGTCAAAAGTAGGGGAAAATGGGTCTAATCCCGATTTTGGAGCGAAAGATTAATAATTATGATTTTTCAAGTTACAAATTCTAATGAGCATTCCGTGCCCCTGGGGCAACGCACCAAGGGCGCCCAAATGAAGATGAGTTGTTTTCGCATCCGCTCCATGACGCGGAGAGGTGTATTTTTCTATGCAGTGATTTTTTGTGCATTTCAAGGCTTTAAGACTCGGGCCGAAAATTTTCCAAACGCGTTTTTACCTATATTTAGCCTTATTTCACCCTCATATCATCCTAAACATTTCCCAATACGCACTAAAACACAGCCATATTTTTGCTTCAAAATTCAAGTCTCAAATCCTCATCCGAAACTAAGGTTTTCCTACAAGGTTCTTCTTCAAGCTTTAAGTCTCCATCTCCAATCTTCCCCAACTTCATCTCTAAGCTAAGGTATGTGGGTTTCTTTTATTGGTTCCTTTCATACATGATACCCAAGCCTCCTTTTACTAAAATTGCATGATGTAAAGTTAATTTACAAATGGATCTTGGTTATTATGAAATTCAATGCAGACTATGTTAAAGTTATGTGAAATTGTGACTGTTTTGCTATGTTTTGAGCTATAAATCTTGGATCTATCGTAATACTTGATAAGGGGTTTTGATGTATGTTGCTTGATGGTGTTCCAAGGTGTTTATTGATGGTTTTACAATGGATTTTCATGCATGATTTCATCTCTATATTTCATGGTTTTATACTAGGTTTACACAACCTCTAAGTGTTTTATAAAATGTCCAGATGTTGTTTCTTGAGGAGTTGAAGATCTAAAGCATGAGATATGATATGATAGACTATATGATGATGAAACGAGCTTATGCATATGCATACTCTATATAAAGTGTTGTATTAGGCCATACCCGATCCAGGGGGACAAGAGCCTGGGTAATTAAGGTGGGAGTTTGTACTCATCAACCATATGAGTGGTTTGTACTTCACCACCATGGTGATAAGGTGTGATTATCATCAACCATGTGAGTGGTGTTTTCCACAATGTCAGGGTGACGGAGTGAAACCATCATCAACCAACCAAGGGGTTCATACCTTGAAAATCTAGCTCGACCTCTTGTACACATATGATATATTATATGAGCATGGGTTACTTAAGCATGTTTTACTTATGCATTTGTCTTGCATGCCATATTTTTATGTTATGTCTATTGCCTATTTTTACGAATTTTGACTATAATGTCTAATTCTTTTTGCATTGCATCTTACAGACTTATTACAATCAAACGTACTAACGCATACTCTTCTCTACAAGATATGACCATGTAGGAATCGTAGCCCAAGTTGATCATCGTCCATCTCTACGTGGCTAGTTCGATACTACTCAAGCTATTTGGTGAGTCCTCCACTTCAGGGACCTCAGTCTATGTTAGTCTTATTATATATTGAGACATTCTTCCTTATGCTATCTTTTGTGTACGAGGGTGAGACCGGTTGCTTTGTCTCGTCCCCTTCTCTTATCTATGTATTAAAAGTGTTTGTTGGACATTTTATGTATCTATGCTAAGAGCCTTGACTTTATTGTTCTTGATGTCTATGATATGAAAGTGCTTTCCCTAATGAGCTCATCCTTGAGTGGGAAATTCATGATGTGGTGGTAAAGGTTAGATTCATTTCTTGTTTTAAAGCCCGAAAGTTGATTTCAAAGGGTTGCCTTCATCATCTCGTGAGGGGTAGGGATGTAGAGTCCAAAGTCCTTCCTATTGAGTCGGTTCTGGTGGCCAATGAGTTTCTTGATAAGCTCCTCAGTGTTCCTCCCAAAAGGGAAAATAGATTTTGGTATAGACCTCCTTCTCGATACTCAACCCATTTTCATTCCCTTTTACCGTATAGCTCCAACAGAATTGAAAGAGTAGAAGATTGAATTGAGGATTTGTTGGAAAAGGGTTTTATAAGGCCTAGTATGTCATCTTGGGGTGCACCGATGTTATTTGTGAAGAAAAACAATGGTTCTCTTAGAATGTGCATTGATTACCCATAACTTAATAGGGCTACCATAAAGAACAAATGCCCTCTAACAAGGATTGATGACCTTTTCGATCAACTACAATGGGCTAGTCACTTTTCTAAGATTGATCTTGGGTCTAGGTACAACTAACTGAAGTTGAGGGAGTGTGATGTTCCCAAGATAGATTTTCAGACTAGGTATGGGCACTTTGTGTTCGTGGTTATGTCCTTTGGGTTGACTAGTGCACCACCTATATTTATGGATCTCATGGATAGATTCTTTAAACCCTACCTTGACATGTTTGTGGTGGTTTTTATTGATGATATATTGATTTATTCCCAGAGCGAGGAAGAGAACATGAATCACTTGAGGGTTGTGTTGCAAATCCTGAGGGAGGAGAGGTTGTTTGCAAATTATGAAAAATGTAATTTTTAGTTAAAAGATGTTGATTTTCTAGGGCATGTGCTGTCGGGTGATGGCATTATGGTAGATCTTAATAAGATGGAGATGACTAGAAATTGTCCTAGACCCTTAATTTCGTCAGATATTAGGAGTTTCTTGTGTTTGGTGCGTTACTAATGAAGGTTTTTGGATGGAGTTTCCTCTAGAATGGTTATAGCATATGCCTCTAGACAACTTAAGGTGCATGAGAAAAATTATCCCATTCATGATCTTGATTGGCGGTCGTGGTGTTTGCTTTGAAAATTTGGCGTCACTACTTGTATGGGGTTCATTTTAATGTGTTTACCGACCCCAAGAGTCTCCAATATGTGTTCACGAAAAAAGATCTTAACTTGAGACAAAGAAGGTGGTTAAAGATCTTTAATGACTATGATATTACTGTACATTATCATCCCAGCAAAGCTAATATTGTGGTTGATGCTCTAAGTAGAGTGTCCAGCGGTAGTCTAGCTCATATTGATGATGGTCGCAAAGAGGTGGCTAGAGAAATTCATCAGTTGGCTAGATTGGGGCTTAGGTTGGATTAAGTGCGAAATGGCAGTGTAGTAGTTGTTGATGGTTCTAAATCTTCTTTGATTGAGAAAGTAAAGTCTAAGCAAGATCTTTCCCCGCTTTGATAGAGTTGAAGGCCCTAGTGAAAGATGGTTAAGTGGAGGTTTTCTCCCAAGGGGGAGATAGTGACCTTAGGTTCTGAGGTAGGTTGTGTGTACCTAATGTTGATGACTTAAAGGAGTTGATCTTGAAGGAGGCTCATAATTCATCCTACTCCATTTACTCCGGTTCTACAAAGATGTATAGAGACTTGAGGGAGGTATACTGGTGTGGTGATATGAAAAGAGATATTGCCAAGTTCATATCCAGATGTCACAATTGCCAATAAGTGAAGACCTAACATCAAAGGCTGGGTGGCCTAGCCCAAGACATAGAAATTCTTACGTGGAAGTGGGAAGAGGTCAATATAAGTTTTGTTGTTGGGTTCCCTAACAGTAGAAAACACTTTGACTATATTTGGCTTGTTATATATAGAATGACAAAGTTGGCTCACTTTCTACCTGTCAAAACCACTTATGGTGCCAAAAATTATGCCAAATTATATATACATGAGTTGGGTAGATTGCAAGGAGTACCCTTGTCTATCATTTCAAATCGTGGTACTCAATTCACTTTTCACTTTTGGAGGTCCTTCAAAAGAAGTCTTGGTACCAAGGTTAAGCTTAGCATGACTTTTCATCCTCAAACAGATGACCAAGCCAAGAGGACTATCCAAACTCTTGAGGATATGCTTAGAGCTTGTGTTTTGGAGTTTAGGGGTAGTTGGGATGAATAGCTTCCACTTATTAAGTTTGCTTGTAACAATAGCTATAACTCAAGCATTTATATGGCTCTCTTTGAAGCTTTATATGGTAGGCATTGTAGATCCTCGGTTGGGTGGTTTGACATGGGGGAGGTGGCTTTGCTAGGTCTGGATTAGGTCATGGAGGCCTTTTAGAAGGTGAGGTTGATAAGGGAGAGATTAAAAATAGCCCAAAGCAGAATAAAGTCCTACTTTGATGTGAGGAGGAGAGATCTTGAGTTTAAGATTGCTGATTGGTTTACTTGAAAGTCTCACGCATGAAGGGTATGGTTCTGTTTTGCAAGAAAGGGAAATTGAGCACAAGGTTTGTGGGTCCATATAGAGTTTTGAGGAGAGTTGATAAGATTGCATATGAGTTGGAGTTGCCTATGAAAATGAATATGGTTCATCTGTATTCCATGTGTCCATGTTTAGAAAGTGTTTGGATGATCCAAGTGCTATAGTACCCTAGGATGTTGTGGTTGTTATAGAAGATAATATGACCTATAAGTAGATCCAAGTGTAGATTTTAGATAGACAAATGAGTAGGTTGAGAAACAAAGATGTAGCTTTTGTCAAGATCCTTTAGATGAATCAACAAGTTGAAAGTGCCACATGAGAAGCCGATGCGGAAATGAAAGAGCGATACCCATATATCTGCCATTTTACTCAAGCTGAAGGTAATAATTAAGTCCCCTATATGATTTCCAGTCTTAAGTTTCAGTCCTGATGTCATTTTGCATGCATTCATGCTTACGGTAACAAGTTTATGGTGATTTGTTTTGACATCCATGTTGAGATTGTTGAAAATGATGTTTGAATGTACTTGTTGCATTCATGTCAGGATGAAATCTTTAGATTACATCTCTTACTCATGCATCTTTGACAATCGAGGACAAATGTTCCCTAGGGGGAGGTATTGAAATTCCCCACAATGTGCTTCCAAATGCCCCGAAATCATAATTTCCATACATCTCAAAATTTGTGCATGATTTCAAATATCCAACTTCATATACTCGATCGGGGGGGCAAAATTGAGTGGCTAATTGGTATAACTTAGATTTTACAGGACACATAGTGAAATATAATTTTTGCTAATTTTTGATTTCCAATAGTTGTCTGCGCACTGGCCGTGATGTGCTAGGGGTGCAGAGTGTACTTGGTCAGGCACGATTGGTCCACGTCGCACTAGGGATGCGGACTAGTGTGTTAGTTTTATTGGATTTTTTTTTTTGGCCAAGGGCATTGTGTTCATAGCCCCATGCCCACTTAAACATGAAATCAACCATACATAGCCATCTTTTCAACTATATAACTCACAAAACCCTCTCTCAAACCTCTCTAAGACTCTATCAATTCTATCATTCAAATCGAAGGATCTCAAGCTCAATTATGGAACTCAAGGATTAATTTCAAGCTCTAAGTCTACATCAAGTTCATCTCAAAGAATTTATGTTTTAAGCTATGTGGGTTTCATCCATTGGGTCCTTTCACCCATGGAGCCCAACCTTCCTTTTTTATGAAAATTGCATGGATTCGAGTTTTTATTACCTATGGGTACCCTTTATTACGAAATATAAACATAAATCATGTTAGGGTTCTGACAACTGTTTACTAATTATGCATGAATATATATTTCAAGCATGATACATGAATTGCTTTTGTTTATTGGGACTATGCATGTTTTGAGCTATGAAACTATGAACTATTATGATCTTTTGGTGATGAATTTCAAGGTACCCTACAAGAGGGTTTTAATACATGTTGGTCGGTTGATTTATTACATGATTTACAAGTCAAGTGACTTTATGATGATTAAGGGCTTTCAACCATGTATGGAATTAATGAAAAGTATTTATGATATTGCAAGTATCAAGCTAGGCCCTATTTCAAGATTTTCACCTCTTGTGAGCCATTCATGTTAAAGCAAGGTATCATGTATGATTATTATCTGCTCTCATATTCAAGCTAGGCTCACTATTAGAGGTCAACCATGTTTATGAGCTACTCAAATCATCTCATCATGTCTATTACAAGTTAGTTATGTTATGATTAAAGTATGACTGCAGTAAGTGTTCCTTGGGATTTGTCTTAACACTAATTGAGGTTTAAGATCAGGGGTCGACTTAAGGGGGTCCTTATATAAAGTCTTAGGGTCTAAACTATGTGCCATCGTAGGAATATACATGATCTCTCATATGGTTTTTGGTAGATCTATCTAGTTGTACCACACCTTATCAAGGGGGTGACATGCCTTGATCACCTTGACGAGGGGATGACATGCCTCGAATTATTCATTGTATGGCTGCTATGCCAAGTAGACAACACCTTGTCAAGGGGGTGAGATACCTCGATCACCTTATCGAGGAGGTCACATGCCTTGATCACCTTACCAAGGGGGTGACATGTCTTGGATTCCATGTAGTAGCTCACTTGGTCTATGTCGGTTAAGGTCTCTTCCCACACATATATTATGTACTATGCAAGTTGGAGGTTTTACAAGAATGTTTATTACAAGCATTGTTCATATATTTCATATTGAGAATATATATATATTCATTGCTTATGATTATGCATTTTTAATATATTGGATTCTGTCTTTGTTGCATTGTATCACGCATACTTTGTACATACAAACATACTAACGCATACTCTATGACTACATAATATTACCATGTAGGGACCAGAGCTCCATTTTATCATCCTCCACATGGCTAGTTTGGTATTTCAGACTTCGGAAATGGTGAGTACTCAATTCTGAGGACACTATCTACATTACACTTCTATTTTGACACTTCATTATGTTAAAAAAATTTATTATTATGGTGAGCCCGGAAAGTATCTTGGCCCTGCTCCATTACAAGAGGTGTTGTTAGATATTATGATTTACTTACGTTATGAGCTTGACTCTTTTATTATTTTATGAATATCAAGACTTCCCTTACTCCCGCTTCCCTTTTATTATATCTCGTTTTGTTGTTTATTTTGCTTCCACGACCAAGGAGTGTGATTGATATGCTAAATGTCTTATATGATGCCCCTATGGATTCTCATTTGATGTATCACATGTAGGCCCTAGATTTGGGTTGTGACAATCTCGAAGGACGATTTAAAGGTGTTCCTCCATCATTTAGACATGTGATTGGGCCATCTGGTACATCTTTTCAACAACTTAATCCAAGATCGCCCTTGTCTGTTATTAATCATGGCTAACTGAGAAATAAACTCTTAAGGGACTATTGCATACATATCATTGCTTGTTACCAAATGAGGTGTCATTATACTCTCACCTTGAGCTTCTCAAAAGAGTCGCCTATAGGTAGGGTGATAGTAGCCCCTTCAAGTGACATAGTAATCGACGGTGGGAAGACCTGGGTAATCGAGTTTTTTAAAGTGGTTTATTTATATCCTTATTTTATGCAATATTCATAGCCTTGGAGATGGCATCCGGCTTGTTAATAAATCGATCGATAGGAACTTTTGAGTAGGAGCATAATCACACAAGGGAATGACAATTTGTCCCTGTGTCAACAGATTAGTCTCACTTTTTAATAGAAATCATTCGGTTGATGTTCATATCATACCAAGACATAATGCATGCCACTAATGATGGCTGGTCGAGGAGGAGAGTGTTGTCATTAAATTTCAACCGCAATATAGTATAAATAGTGGAACATCAAAACTTAGTTCCTAATTTAGGGATGCCTTAGTAGTTGAATTCCTTAGATCAGTAAACTAAGCAGTTGCCACGGCTTCTATTGCTATCCACCTCAGCATGTCAGCCTGAGAGATAAGTTCTTTCATCCGCTCCTCATCAACCACAAACTAGTGTAACATTCATACAAACCGGATAGGGGTGTAGTCTAATTTAGATCGTGGAGGAATGTAATAACCCATATTTAGATAGATATCCTACATCAACAAAATATATAAGAGATGTTAGGTATATGTGTAAACAATCCTTATCTACTGATGATGCTTTTTAATGTTTTATAGGTCTATGCCCAAAGTAGACAACATCACTAGTGGGCTAGATCACAATAGATGGTATCAGAGTCAGTCTTGTGTTAGCCTCGTAGATATGGGCTACAGTTTAATTAAGTTTAGGCGAATCTCAGTATGGCAGGTCAAACCTCATTTTTAGTCTAGAAAAATCCCACATTGTTAGGGAAAACCTTAGTGAGGAAACTAAGTCCATAAAGGAGATGTATATTTAGATCAAAGTCCTACATCGATAAAACATAGGAGAGATCCTGGGTTGTATAGGTAAACAACCCTTATATAATAGTGATATGTTTTAAAGATGTGTGGGCCTAGGCTCAAAGTAAATAAGGTCACTTGTGGGATGGGCTATCATAAGGAACCTATTGACGGTAAGCTTTAAAATATCAATGTGCCTAATAGCTTTCATCTTGATAAACACAAAAGGTGATAATTTCTATGACCTCTCATCAGTGATGAAATTTAATAAGATAGTTGCATAGGTGAAATAAAACTCCTTAGTGAGGGTTTAACCGCAAAACCACTAGGGATCATCCATCCACCTAAAATGATATCAGTCAAATAAGTCTTTAAGTTAAGACACTGTTGCATGGTAATCAGTGGCAACCTATACCTCTAGAATAATAGCCCTATTGTGGACCACTTAGTGAAGACATGTTCATTAATCTACTTGGAGCTTATGACAGTCTATTTAAACAAACAAAAATAGTGGTCGATGGGTGTTTGTATCCTTAATTTTGGAAGTCACAAACCAGTAGTAGCCGATGGGTGCTTCTTTCCCTAATTTTTGAAGTCGCAAACTAGATAACACTATCATAACAATGTTCTCCATCTCTAATTTTCAGTGGGGTGGGTGACCGCTCATGCTTTAGTTCCTCACCCCACTCAACTGGATCCTCTTCAAACTATAAGGTCACAGAGCTAGCGACTGCTTTGTCCTTAGTATCATAAGGTGGATGTCGCAACACAAAAATAATAAACCACACCTTAGAACCACAAAAGGACTCATCGCCTGAAGCACTCTCCTTTTTTTGCTCAGACTTCTCGGGTAGAGAGAGATGCAGTTGTGATCGGGCTCATCTCTTTGTGATGTAGTCTTTAAACATGAAGCCATTATAATTGAGAAAAGAAAAACATGTTAGATGTATTACTGAGTACATAGGACACACAATCGGGTTCTAAAACTTCCCCTATGTAATATAAAGTGGCAATCACCCTTGAGAATCACGTCACCCTATGTATCAAAGGGCAACCTAACTTAACTTCAAAAGGCGAGACAATACTAAATAAAAGAAAAACAAAAAAAACATACTTTTGTATTTTACATTAGTCATTATTATTTTATTTTTATCTTTCTGGGTGTGCCCTACATAACTCCCTTCACGACCCGTGGTATGCACCACATGCCCTATAGGGAATCATGGTAATTTATGTAGTTAGAAACATAATGCACCAACTCCATATTGCAATAATTCAACCTTTATCGATTTCAAGTCAAGCATGGCAACAAGTTCATCAATCCAAACCGCCCCTATATTGGCAAGACACCCAAAAATCATTAAATAATACAAAACTAAGAAAACCTTACTTAAGAAATTGACAACAAATAAGAAGAATTCCTAGGGTTATCTCAGGGGTTAAGTTTAATCATTGCTTGGTAAAGAGATTAAGTTGGAAAGATATGTGATAGAGTTATGGGCAATTGAGGTTCGGATATTAGGAGGGAAAAAATGGGTCAAAACATGGTTGGCAAATTATCTTAAGGGGATATAGGGAAAGTAATAGAAACATGGGTCAAACCAAGTCAGGCATGCCAACTAACCTCCTACAAGACCCATTATAGGTCATGGTAGCCTCCATAGTCCGTGGAGGGTTCATATGGTAGGGACACTTGGATGAAAATAACAAAAAGTTGTAAGGGTACTTACCTGCATCCACTAGAACCTTTATGATCCATGGTAGACACTATGGCCCATACACCATACTATGGACTTGTAGTTGTCTAGGGTCCATGCACAGACATATAGCTATCTAATAAACTTTTCCATCCATACAATACACTTGATATTATACTTAAAATAAACTATCAAAATAAAATAAAGATCAAACTACTTATTACAATTACAATCCATGGGTTGTTTCCAAAGAAGTGCTTGATATAACATGAGGGCACAACACAGACTACTCAACTACTCAGATTTTGTCAAGATGGAGCTCTTCAACAAACTTTACATCCTTAGGAGCTTTTACCCACTTTCTATTTACTTTAACTTGATGACCATCTGAAGCTTCAAGCTCAATTGCACCATGGGAGAACACTTGGGCCACAGTGAAAAGTCTTGACCACTTAGGCCTTAGTTCACCTGGAAAACCTTTTCTTAGAATTATATAGCAATACCTTATCCCTATTACTGAAGTTGCACTTCTCGATTCATCCATGATGATACGGTTTCATACACTTTTTGTATAGAATGGTGCTCTTGTATGCTCGCAACTAAAACTCATCCATCTTATTGATGTTGTCAAGTTTCAAGATTACAGCTTCAGTCCAACTCAGATTTATCCTCTTCAATGCCTAAAATGCCATATGCTCAAGCTATAGAGGCAGATGATATGCTTATATTGCATTAAATTTCAAGGAGAAAATTATGGTAGTGCCAAAAATTATGTTTGGCATATCATTCAATGTAATTTTGCTATTTTTGCTGCTATGTTGATTTCTATTATCAGAAAACTTTCAAAATACTTGATCATTTCGGATCAAATGTCAGTGAAATTTGGGTCTATTTTGTTTTCCATCAATCTTTGATGGAGCCAAAGATTCATTATTTTTTGGCTTTGGGATATGATGGAATAAAGAAAAATGGCTCTTTAAACTGTCTGCGCTTCTTTCAAATGTGAAGTAGTAGTTAGTCAATGCAACTTTTGACGCTCATCATGGGTTATTCGAAAACAATCGCTCTATGTTTTTAAACATAGGGGTCAGGCTGCGTACATCCGACCCCTTTTACACCGCAATGGGTAGGAGCTTTTGAGGCACTGGGTAATATTGTTGTTTTGTGTAGTTTTTCAAGTTGATCATTGTGGTGGTGTTGGATTTTGCTTGTTGAGTTGCGTTTGAGGTAAATATGTAGCAAAACCTGCAATTTTTTCCTTAATTTTTATAAAATAATTGTCGTTAAGTTATTGTGCTATTTTATACTACTTTAGGTATTAAATTGAGCCCTCATTTGATATATAAGCTCAGGTGAATGTAAGAGTTGATAAAGAATTTATTCAGTATTTCGGGCGCGGGCATTATTTTTCTGCTTTTTAGCCTTGAAATTGGTTAATATTTGTTTCTTGTAATTTTAGCCTAGAAATGATTATATTGATGGTGTGATCCTATTTTTAATAGCTTGATAGCATTCTGAGGTGACTTAAAGAGTAAAGCACTTGTGGACTTATTTAGAGTGCACGTTATCGACATTTAGGTAGGCTATGATCTCCCTTCTTGGGGTAGCCTGAATATTGAGCACGGGGTTAGTTGGAGGCCCTATATTTAGAAAACACTTGTTCTTCTAGATATATGTGAGTGTTTAGGTACTTGTTTAGCATGTTGGGGTTATGTGCGACTGGTACACACATGACCGATTATATTGTTGATTATCTGAGAGTTATAGAGTATTTATTTGACACATTGAGGCTACTTGTGATTGTTATACTGGTTATCTGATATGTCGTACTATTGTGATGCTTTGATTATCTACTATATTCATCATTATTTGGTATTGTTGGGGCTTATTCTAGGCTTACTAGGCTAGTAAGCCTAGACCTACGTTGGTTAGGATCCATAGACTACTATACCCATATCCAGTGACTTGAGAGGTATAGATCTTTGTGGGTAGATTAGAAGACCTGAAGTTTCAAAATTAAGCCTTATATAGGCAATTACATGATGGGAGCCTGATTATTTATACAATTATCTAGATTGCTTTTGAATAACACCATGATTCATCGAATTTTACTCAAATTTAGGGGTGATCGACGAAGTCAAATTGGAACTCAGTGTAAGGTTTTATACTACTAGAGGCCTTTAAAATTCCCCATAATTAGAAATATATACTCCCTCTAAGAAGTGTATAAATGATGACCAACCACATTTAATATGCCCCTAGATAGAGGTTATCCCATTAGAGGTGTCATTGATTTGGATTAGTCTGCATACTAAGGAAATTTGTAGGCCATTGGCCACATTTGACCTTATCCAAGTGCGGGAAAGGTCATAGCCTGGTTTTGGTGGCTAGGTATTTGCCTGAGGTTGGAGGCCATATGTTTGCATGGTTTGTAGGCCAGATCAGGGTGTATAGTTTTGGTTGGAGTGCAGGGTGAATTTCTAGGGAGATAGTAATGCATGCATGCCATTAGGTTATCAGATTATTCAAAACATGACATTGTTACATCTTACTCCAGTATACACCTCTCTAATCAGTTCTTGTGTGTGCGTGTACCTTCTGTGCTTTTAAGGTTCTTGTTGGTGTACAATACACCCATGTACATCACTACCACTTTGGCTGGTTCTAGTTAATCCCATACTCGTTGGCATATTTAGTCTAGTTTTTGTGATTAGACACTTATGGATATATATCCTATCTTATCCTTACATTCTACGTTTATTCCGCGATGTAGGTCCTCGTTAACCACTCCTATTAGAGTTTTCTTAGTTAGTGACCAATGATGAGCATTGAATATAGTTGGATCCTTCTGGTCTCCAACTGTATCAGAGGTTGTGTTATGCTATTTCAGACTTTCCTTGTACATTGCTTTGGTTTTGTACATGTACCTAGAGATATATTATGACTCAGTTGAATTATATCATATCTATAGTTTCTATACATGTGACTTCTAGGTTATGGGAGGGTATTTTGTAGTTATTGTCTATATAATAGTATCAGTTTTATTTCCTTTATGACTAGAGTGTTGGTTGATTCCTTCCAGGTTGATCTCTGCCCTCATAGCCATTACTAGATGTTCTAGATCAGGGTTTGGGTTGTCGATTAGGGGGTTAATATAGGCACCATCATGACTTGTAAACTTAGGTCACGACAAGTTGATATATGACCCTTAGGTTCATTTGTCTAACCTGTACAAAGTTATTGTCTACTAGATTCCTACAAATAGACTTATCTTTGGGAGGCTTAGGATGTACTACAAACTCCTCTTCGTAATGTCATTTTATGAAGTTGTCTTTTTAATTTTGCAAAATCTCACTTGTCTTGTTATCTTATAGTTATATCTTGTTGATGTCATCCTACGGGAAGAGTTGGGGATTCAAAACTAGCTCCGAATTGGGACCATTTCATAGAGCCTAGTAAGAAGTGTTTGAATACCCCTAATCCCCTACAACTGAAGGGACCAATAGTTGCACCATCCCCTGTCGTACCTATTATGATACTAGTAGTTTAGGAAGTTGTTGTGTAGTTACTAACAACTCTCGGGGGGGTGTAATAGGAACAAGTCCTAGCTCCAATGCTTCATGTGCAGCCCCCAGCACTTTCTCCTACTCCAATTGAGCCCGTAGCCCTTGCTGCTCAACCAACTACTACAGAGGGTACTAGGTATTATAAAGATCAGCAAATGTGTTGATATTTTCGCACATTGTTCCTTTTGAGGCTTTCAAGAGTGATTGAAGAGTATGCCCATGAGTTCCTAATGAATTTCCAGGATAGGTTGTAGACCTTGATGTTAGTAGAGTCCACTAGGGCAGATTTCACAACTTATCAGCTTGACTAAGCTACCTAATAGTGGTGCGTGCTTACTTGTACATCAAGCCAGCTGGTTCACCACTGATATTAAGGACATAGTTTTTCAATGCATTTTTGGCAAGATTTCTTCACATGAGTATCAAGAATTGTCTCTACGACAAGTTTTATTCAAGACCATAGCAGAGGTCGACGAAAATGTCAGGCTATAATGCTAGATACCATGACCTATGTTGATATGCCACTGTTGAATTGCCTACTGAGATGAGTAGATTAGCTATTTTATCAAAGATTTAAGGATTAGGTTTTGATTGTGACCCAGTCACCAGTTAATGCAAGTTGATCCTTGATGTGTTGTCAAAATACAACACATTTGATGCCTAAAACAAGGGATTTTGGAATTTCATAATGCGACTTTTTATGGTTTTTATGTATTTTTGTATTATTTGTGCCGAAAATACAGGTTGACATGATTTTAGGAGAAAATTACAGATTTTGATAAAAATCAGGACATACGAGCCACCTTATGAGTATTAGCTCAAGCTATGAGTTGTGGGGTGCTCTCGTAGCAATATTCAACAAGGTCAAGATTTGGTCAAAGGACCGCAAGCAGGGACTACGAGGAGACCCTATGAGTCATAGCTTAAGTAATGATTCATAACATTGGATCGTAGAAGTCTAGTCCAAAATGCATAGAGCTAACTACGAAAGTCTAATTATGACTCGTAGGTCAACCTACGAGTCACATCTACGACCCGTATTTGCTGCCAGCTGAATTTTTATTTTACTTAAGGGTCTTTTTATAAATAGTATAAATATTTTAAGAGAGGATTTTTAAAATATGGGGTGAGAAGATTCCATTTTACACAAGAGAACTTTGAATATTCTTAGAGAGTATTTTTCTAGGGTTTATTGTAGATTTTAGAATTTCACTTTGAAGACCCATTTTGGGGTTTTTAAAGCACTTGCACTCAAACTCCATTAATTCAAGCTTGTGGTTTTATCATCAAGGTGGCTTTCCTCTTCATAGTTTTTAGGTAATCTCTCAACTATGTTTATTATATGCATTGTTTGTGATTTTGCCTTAGCCATGAGTAGTTAAGCACCCACAACTTGGGGTTATGGGAACCATAAGGAGTTGACTTGAAATAACCCATATTTTTTGAATTTATTTCATTAGGTAGTTGTATGTAATGTCTATTTCCTTTCATTTTTAATGTTGTTTGGTGATGGCCAACACCAAACCCCACCTGGTGTCGTTACCCCGACCAAGGTAGTTATGAATAGGAAAAAGGAAATGGTTGACATGATTTGATTGACGTATGATTGTCTAATCAACCAAACTTGACCATAGAGAGGTTGATTGGGAAAATGGGTAATGGTTAGTTGGCATACCATATTTGTTGACCAAGCGGCATCATGAAATTTGACGTTCACTTTCACAAGAGAGTTAGAAGAGTCTGAGTTACCATCCTATATGCAACGTCTGAATTATAGTTTTGTTATCAGGGGTAATTGAGTTAACGAATCATGGGGAACATAATTCCCAAGTTTTCCCTCAATTAGATTGTCTCTTCGCAATAGTTGTGTAGTGTTTTTACTTTATTTCACTTTGAATTTCAACCCCCCCTCCCTGCCCCAATTTAGAGAATATAGTTGATTGATACTTGAAATAATTGTTGGTTAGTCAATATGGTCAACCCCACATTCCTTGTGGATTCGACCCTAACCTTTGGTAAGGTTTATACTTGATAGCGACTACTTTATTGTTAGAGCGTAAACATTAAAAATTATGGTACCATTGCCGGGAAATAAGACTAGGTTCTTGAATTGATTTAACTAGTAGTTAATTAAAGTATGAATTTCTAGATTCTCTTGTGTTTTACTTTGGTTTTTGTTTTTGTTGTTTAGTTTTGTTTGTAGGGTATACTAGGTTTTATCACGTGTTCAAATTCTCTGTGTATTATGTATTAGTTTTATCTTGTTAGTTGCTCTTTCTGTCCTCTTCCCTTCCTTTCTGTCATATCTAGTTATTTCTGCTTACGGGTTTTGAGATGAGGGTCCCAGGAAATAGCCTCTCTACTTTTATGGTAGTGGTAAGGTCTGCGTACATTCTACCCTCCCCAGACCCCACTTGTGGGATTTTACTAGGTAAGTTGTTGTTGTTGTAGTTTTGTTTGCAGGGTATGCTAGGTTTGTATGCCCACATAAGGAGCCAAGGCAATCTCTTCGTTCCAATTAACTTGGAGATCCACGGAATTGTAAGAAGAATGGCCCAATAAAATGAGGATATCACGATTGATGAAGCATTGGTCAACATGAGGAAAATGTTGGTAGAGATGAAAACCTACCCTAAAGATAAAATAGGTCATACAATAGGGCTTTCAATGAAAATGCATATGGATGGAACCAATATAGGTTAACCCTATGGCTTTGGATGTTACTAGAGCTATAGTGTTGCCAAAAGTACCGGCTGACACAAAGTTCACTCTGTCTAGTGGTCTTCTACAAATGCTCCAAAATTGTGGCTAGTTCACGTGGCTACCTTCAGAGGATCCACACAGCCATCTCCATAATGTTGCGACTGGACAAGAGTGTGATGGGTACACAAAATCTTTCAATGGATGTGGTTGGTTTGAGAGTGTTCCCTCTATTCGTTACTGGAAATGCAACAATTTGGTCTTTCGAGCCTCCACAAAGTTCGATTACTACTTAGACTGGGCTACAAAGAGCCTTTTTATAGAGGTATTTTCCTAGGTCCAAAAAGCTCAAGCTCAAAGATTAAATAAATGATTTTGAACAATTGTTAGGTCATTCGATTAGTACTACTTGGGAAAGGTTCACTAAGTGTTTGAGGAGGGCTTCAAACCACAAAATTGTTGATGATGCCATAATAACAAATGCCTAGTCTAAAAGAAGGAAGATCCTGGTGCATTCACCATTCCCTGCACCATTGGTGATGTAGAGTTCACAAGGACATTATGTGAGTTAGGAGCTAGTATTAATTTGATGCCTCTTGTCGTTTTAAAAATGCTTGGTCTTGGTACTCCTACTCCCACAAGAATGCGATTACTCATGGCGGATAGAACTATCAAAAAGTTGGAGGGGTTGCTTTTTAATGTGCTTGTAAAAGTTGATAAATTCATCTTCCCCACTGATTTCGTGATCGTTGATTGTGTGGTTGATTTAGAGGTGCCCATTATATTGGGAAGATCAGTTTTTGCCATCGAAAGAACCTTGGTGGATATGGATTGCGGTCAACTTCAATTCAGCATCAAAGATGCAGAGGTTTTTTTTGACATCCACCAATAAATAAAGCACCCAGATGACTCCAAGAGCAAAGTGTGGGCCATTGAAGATTTCTTATGATGGATGATGAGAAAAGTCGAGCCACAACGTGAAATAACGCCTTTTTAGGAGGCAACCCAAGTGTCATTCATATTTTTGGCTTGTTTTTAAGTTTATTTTGATTGTTTGAAGTGTTAAGTAGTGGATTGATTTTTGGTTTTGATTTCAAAGACATTGAATTAGTTATGTGTTTTTGAAGATTGGGGTGTTTTGAGATGTTGGTTTGCACATGCAAATCAAGTGCTAGAAGTGTGAAGAATGGCATTTGAAGTAGCCTCTACGACCAAGCCTACGAGAAATAGTGCACATTATAACTCGCAGTTATGCCTCATAAAGGATAACAGTGTTGGATTAAAGTTGGCACATATATTACGAGCCAACCTTATGATTCTTAGGGTCCTCTACTAGTCGTAAGTGGGGTTCATAGTGTCCAGGTGTGAATTATGAATTTTTCTAAGTATTTGGGTCTACCATGAAACCATAATCTACAGGTGGTAGGAAGCCCTACAACTCATGGTCGGGGTTTCATAGCCCCAATCTACAGAATCTTAAAAGATGACTCGGTTTGTTATAAAAGGGGTAAAAATGAATTTTGACCCCTAATTCCTCATTTTTAGAAACCTAATCTAAAAAAGATCCCTAAATTATTTTCCCCCTCACTATTTTGACCCATTTTCCAACCTGCCCACATCAATTTTGATCACTTTTTCTGGTGAGTCCATCAACTAGGGTTTCAACTTTCCCTTTTCTCTCTCGTTGCGTTTGATTGCTTGCCATCTTCTAAAATTGTATGTTTCTTGGTTATATTTCGCACACAAATCTTATGTATATCTTGAAATCATTAAATGATTGTGTGTTTGAGACTAGAACAAGGACTACCCATAAGAAGATTAATACATTGAAATGAGAATTATGGTTTTGTCGATTGGACTTCCTTAATGTTTTTCTAAAGTGTGAATTAGCCCTTGTTGGTTAATTGTGATATTAATCTTTTGTCATATCTTGTGTTGTCATATGTCTTTAGTGAATACTTGTTGGTTGATCATCTATTGGATTCATATCGGAGTGTATTTTTATTGTGGGTGTCTGTTTGGGTTGAGAATGATCTTTTGAGATAACTATTGTATGCATCTGCATTTGATCCCTTTACACTTCCACAATTATGTGTTAATGTTGACTATTGTAAGATCAGGGATTTAAAATTCTTGGGTAATTCTCGAATGTTTTGGGACGTTATTGGTTGATTGTATAATTATTGATACAATTTGTGAGGTAATTGTTGGTTTGAATTTTCTGGACTAGGATCATATGAACATTGATAGGCATGTTGAATCGATCAAAAGAGTAGCTTCAAATGATATTTGAATTATTTTTGATTGGTTGTGTTTTTTGTGGTAAATTTACAAGCAGCACAGGTGCCTGTTATTTCCTGCTACATGGCCTTCCTATGACACGTAGATCATCCCAGGGTTATAGTGGCCCTTAGTAGGGAACAACAGTCACCTACGATTCCGTAACATTTACTATACGAGACCCACCTATGGGTCGTAGTGCCCACAACAAATACTAGTAAGGGTCTCATGGACCTATCTTGTACTTTAAAATGTTTCTAGAAATTACTAAGAGCCAAGACTATGAATCGTAGGTCATCGTAAAAGTCGTACCTATGCCTCGTACTTGTAAATCTACAGTTGATGTAGTGTAAATTTTTTCTATGTCTTTCTTGTTGGTTTTCGTATCTTCTTGTTTCTTTTTCTATTTGTTCCCTAATTATTTACGCATTATGGTGCTCAATCGTGGTATGGGGTGTAATTTTCAGGTACAATGCCTACAAAGGATAAAAATGTTATCTGGGCCTTTCATAGAAAGCTGATAGATGAGGCCTCACATATAAAGAGGAAGGGGGGATCAAAGAAGGTCCATAGGATCCGAATTGATCCAGAGGCAAATGTGCCTCAAACCAAAGTCAGGGCTTCAGAAACTCCGATGATAGTTGAGACTTCCTCCAATCTGAAGAGGAGGGTAATAGAGATGAGTCAGCTCGTAGTTCACTATAGATGACTCCAACTCATACGGAGTTAGATTCTCTTGAGGCATCACAGACCCAGCAGGGTTAGGCAGAGTCACAGCCCCTGGTCAATCTATCTCTCTCCTTTGCTGATCCTAGATGCATCCGATGGGGAGTTACGGGTATGGAAGAAATCTACAATAGGGGGTTAAAGCCAAAGGGACTGGGGAAGCCTGTCAGGCAGTTTCACAAGGAGTCGAGGTTGAATGATTTTGGTTTGAGTAGGGTTCCGGCCTTAGAGGCATAGATTAAATGGCACAGGCTCTGATGGTTCTCAGGGAATCTGGGAAGTACGCCCTATATTTTGCCCGAGAGTTCTACGCCGCCTATGCCGCTACTATCTTCAGAGATCTTCTCAGGGGAAAGAAGGCCAATGATCAGTCCATACTATGGGAGGCCTTAGTCTAGGGTCAAAGAGTCGACATATCAGAAGAAACCATTCGCAAGTTTTAGTTTGGACCTAATTATAGGGTGCCACTTTCACCGCCAAATATAATGACAAGATTGAGAAGATGAGGCTAGCAGTGATAGGGAAGAATGTGGACTTGATGACCGAGCTTCTCCTATGGGTGGCTAGCTGGATATATATGCGCAGTACTGACCCAGCGTTGGTCACAAACTATGCCGAGTTGATAGTGAAGTCTTATCACTCCTTTTCGGCCAAATTATGGTGGTCTATTATTTGATCATGCATCAGGCCTACATTTACAGATAATGTAATCACTTTGGAGTGGGCTATGTTACTAGCCAGTATCTTAGCTAGCTTTGAGATAGACTGCGCAAGCGTCATGGCGGAGTAGATTCTTGAGTCCGCGATCTGGACTAACACCTCATTGTCATTCCCTATTTAGATACATAGAATATGCAATGAGGCCAGCATTTGTGTTTCTCTCCACCTCGACCAACATGTAGAGTCCCTGTATACTATTGATCTAGCCTAATCGAGGCTAATGAGAACTCGATGGTCCTAGAGAGAGCAGCTTCTCCTCCCATTTTGATCCATTTCCTCTCGATTTAGATGCTTAGGAGTCGACTCCAGTTCTTCTACCTCCACTTCAGTTGTACTAGAGCAGCCTCCAACAGTTGATACCGAGACGATGACCTCTACAACTGCACCTGTACTAGATCCTTCTAATACTCAGGTTACTAATGCTGACTACCATCTTATCTGTGTTTTTGCCTTTTAGGCTTTGGTACGTAGGCTGACTAGGATAGAGGCCCATCTAGGTATGTTAATGGACTATCTCAATCCATGGGTTCATCAGATAGTCTGGGACTCGGAGGAGCGGGCCAAGCCATTTGCTCTTACTGCAGTGGACTTGAGAGTGACTGTGGTGGATGCCAGGGTCAATGCTTTTGAGGACAGGGTCAAACAGAGGCTCGATGGAGCATTATCTGTTTTAGGTATTTGGGTCTTCATCCATGGGTCCTTTCACCCATGGAGCCCAACCCTCTCTTTATATAAAAATGTCATGATTTCAAGTTGTATTCTTCATTGATATCCTCAATTATGCGTTATGAACATGAGTTATGATCGATTTGATCATATATTGAGTTATTATGTATGAATTGCTATTGAATGCTTTTTCCATGATTTGACATGAAGCTATACATGACATGAGCTATGTAAACTATGCCACCATGTCAATTTTTGATAGATTTAGTGACACCCAAAAATAAGAGTTTTACTACTATGTTGGTGGGTTGCATTGCATGATTTTAAAATGATTTAATTTAATTCTTTCATGTTTTATGCTATCAAGATTTTGAGCGTCCCAATGTACCCACTATGTTTGAATAAACTACAAGATAAGGACCCTTAAGTTGATGATGAGCTATTGCATGATTTGCAAGTCAAGTGTTTTTATGATAATTATGGGCTCCCAAGAATGTATAGATCTCATGAAAGATTTCTATGATTTACAAGTGACAAGTTGAGCCTTATTCTATAATTCCACCCTCATGTGAGCAATTTATGACTATTTGAGGGGTCAAGCATGATTATCATTTTACCCTCATGATTCAAGCAAAGCTCACTAGTAGGGGTCAATCATGTTACAAATTTCTATTCTCATGTGAAATGCATTACCTACTAGAAGGGGTCAAGTCCATGTATTGTTTTCTACCCTTCAGTATAAGGAGTAGGGGTCAAGTATGTGAATGAGCTACTTATGCCATGTTATCATGTCTTTTACAAGTTACTCATGTTTTGATTAAACCTATGAATATTTTAAATATTCCATGGGATTAGATTTAGCACCATTTCAGGCTTAAAGTAAGGGCTTGACTCAGGGAGTCTTTATCTAAATTATGTGCCACCACAGGATTATGTTATTTCGCTAAAAGGGCTTGCTAGTGGATCCATCTAGGTCAAGTTACCCACAAAGTGGGTTCAAGTATGGATTATCTTTGAAAGTAGACTACACCTTCTACGATGCGGTGTTATGCATCGGGATTCCAAGTAGTAGCTCACTTAGTCTTAGATGTCGGTTAAGGTGTCATCCCACATATGTATGTTATATTCTGCAAAAGAATGTCTACGTGCATGTTTTAATATAAGTACTGATCATACATGTTATATTGAGCTTATATCCATTGGTTATGATTAGGCATCTTGATTATTATGTCTTATGTCTTTGCTTCATTGCACCGTGCATGCTTAGTATATTCCAAGTACTAACATATAGTCTATGCTATATGATATCACTGATCACGCCCAAGTCACACCTCTCTTTTGTAGGATAAAGTCGTTATGAAATATACAATCTAATCAAGGTTACGGTCAAATCCCACAGAGAATGCAGATACTTTCAAAATCAATTCACCAATAAACAATTCAAGTAATAACTAACTCAACTCCCCAAATGGGGAGGGGGGGTTGCAATGATTGATATGAAATTAAACTAAACTAACTAAAACAAGAGAAAATAAATAATGGAGAGAAACTTCGAAAATTATGTTCCCCATGATTCACCAACTAAATATCCATAGATAACCCA
Organism: Solanum ossicruentum; assembly: GCA_025774065.1. NCBI lineage: Eukaryota > Viridiplantae > Streptophyta > Magnoliopsida > Solanales > Solanaceae > Solanum > Solanum ossicruentum. Next base: position 41,982 of record JAOTQR010079036.1, read on the forward strand.
ATTCTCAACTAAAGTAAAGCATGGAGGACGATAATTTAAGTTCACCAAGCCCTTTGTTCATAGGTGAGAGGCGAATTTCACTATGTGACTTGGCCCATCTCCATAGTGTGCAATACTAACCATTACCTATAGTCCTAGTCAACCTCCCCTTGGTCTAGTTCGGTTGATTAGACGAGAACATTCATCAAATCCTGTTAACCAATCTCTTTTCCTATTCATTACCACCTAGATCAGGAAGGTAACACTAAGCAAGTTCTAATGTTGGCCACCACTTGAAAACATGCAATACAAAGAGAATTGATTAATACGTGTAAATACTCATTCCAGGAATTGCTAATTATCTGGGTCTATTTGATTAGATCTTCATTGTTCCCATAACCCCAAGTTGTGGGTTTAGTTACTGTGCTATAGATAGGTAAATAAGCTATGAATTGAGAAAACATAATTAATATCTTACCCAAATAGATTAAAGAACAAGAAAACCCAATTTGTATTGAGAATCTCAAGGTTGAAAGATACAATGAATCCACTAAGTGTAATCTCCTCTTCAATTTTTAGTCTCCAAGTATAAAACCCTAAATAGTACTCTTATGATGTTCGGTATTCGATTATGTTATACTTCTTACTAAAAATAACCAAACTATACTATTTATAATATTTACAAACAAGTCCCAAAAAATAGAAAACTGGTTGGCGAACCCT